>PISX010011830.1:0-63321 GCA_004024625.1 Mellivora capensis
TCTCTTTGCTTAGAGGACCCCTTTCAATATTTCCTGTAGAGCTGGTTTGGTGTTTGCAAATTCTTTCAGTTTTTGTTTGTCCTGGAAGCTTTTTATCTCTCCTTCTATTTTCAATGATAGCCTAGCTGGATATAGTATTCTTGGCTGCATGTTTTTCTCATTCAGTGCTCTGAATATATCATGCCAGTTCTTTCTGGCCCGCCAGGTCTCTGTGGATAAGTCTGCTGCCAATCTAATATTTTTACCATTGTATGTTACAGACTTCTTTTTCCCGGGCTGCTTTCAGGATTTTCTCTTTGTCGCTAAGACTTGTAAATTTTACTATTAGGTGACAGGTTGTGGACCTATTCTTGTTGATTTTGAGGGGGTTCTCTGCACCTCCTGGATTTTGATGCTTGTTCCCTTTGACATATTAGGGAAATTCTCAAAAATATGGAATGCTTCACGAATTTGCGTGTCATCCTTGCGCAGGGGCCATGCTAATCTTCTCTGTATCGTTCCAAATTTAGTATATGTGCTGCCAAAGTGAGCACACTATTGAAGTATTTTATCCCTCACTTTTTTTCTATTATTATTAACTGTCTTTTCTTAATTGATTTGTAGGAGTTCTTTGTATATTTTTGCTATATGTCACTCTGTGGCTGAAGTTTTCACATGATTAATCCTGTGCTTTAATATACCAATGTTCCTAATATGCATGCCATCTAATTACCAGTGTCTGTCTTCATATTTATGCCTAGTGTGTCTCTTAAAAACTTTTCCCTTACACCAAATTTTATGTTTTATGATTATTGTTTTATAAATTTTCTTACTGTATTATCTTTCATAATTTAAGCTACAATTAACCTGGGATTAATTATTAGGTGTGACATGTGGGGTGGTCATTTTTTTCTTCTGTGAAATTCCAACTGACTCAGCAACATTTATTGAAACACTGTATTTATCCCACTCTGCAGTACAGCTTCATCATAAATCAAGAATTATGGTTGAGATGATAGAATTTTTATTTCATTTCTCAGTTTATGTTTATAGAAACACTGATCTGTCTTAATTATTTTAGCTTTATAATAAAGTCTTGATGTTGTGTTGAACAGATACTCACTTTTTTTTTTGTTTTTTGATTTTTTTTTTTCAAATCATACTGGTTATTTGTGGTCCTTGACTTGTCCACATGCATTTACCATCAACTTGTCAAGTTACACTAAGCAAAAGAAAATTTTTAAAACTTCCACTCAGTGTATTTAGGTTATCTTTATCTTCTCTCAATAATTATTTGTAGAGATATGTACAGCTTTCATTAGTTTTATTCTTAGGTGGTTTGGTTTTCTGTGCTTTCACAAATGGTGTGATGCTGTGAAATTCATTGTCCAATTCCTTGTCTAATATAATAGTTAATTTTATATTGATCTTATTAATTCCAGCATTTTTAATTCATCCCTTTTGGACTTTTCATATAATTAACATGTTGTCTGCAAATAGTTTTATTTTATGGTTCCCATCATTAGTCTTTTTTTTTTCCTGGATTTATTATATTAGCTACAACATTTAGTGAAATATTGAATACAGAGTATTTTATTAGACCTACTCATCTTGTACTCAATCTCAGAGGGAAACCCTGTAATATTTTACATTAAAAATGATGCTGGATGTGATTTTTTACGTTTTTGTTTTGTTTTGTTTTGTTTTGTTTGGTAAGTAACTTTTTAGAAAAATCAGAGAAGTCCCCTTCCTAGTTTGCTTAACTTTTTATCAGTAAAGAATATTATATTTTATTAAAAATTTTCTATACCTTTTAGGAAAATTATGAGAGCTTCTCTTTCTTTGGTATGTGGTATTGCATTGAATTTCAAAATATTAAACAAACCTTACATTCATGGCATAAGCCTATTTACAATGCATTATTCCCTTTTAAATTGCTGGATTTAGTTTGTTAATAATCTACGTAGAATATTTTCATCTAAGTTCATAAGTTATACTGGCCATTAGTTTTTTTTCTTATAATGACATTTCCATGTTTTTAGTATCAAGATTAATTGTGCTGGACACATACATAAAATTTGCTACTTTTTTAGGGCTTGAAAGAGTATGTGTAAGATTAGCATCATTTCTTTCTGAAATGTTTGATAGAATTTCCTAGGCCTGCTATTTTATTTTCTGGCAAGGTTTTAATTTACGAATTTATTTATTTATTTATTTATTTATTTTTACTAATTTCAGGTATGCTTACATTTTTAATGGATTCTTATGTAATTCTTTTGTGAATTTGTCTGTTTATTGCCATAAAGTTGTTATGATCTCTAATTATCTTTTTAATATCTGTAGCTTTGTAGTATTGATTCTTCTCTATTCTTGAAATTGGTTGTGTCTTTTTTTTTTTTTTTTGCTTTAGTCCAAATAGAAGTTTATCAATTTTATGACTCTTTTGAAAGACAGAACTTTCAGCATTGTTTATTTTCTATTTCATTTGGTTTTTTCTTTTCTTTTTTTTAAAATTCTTTTACTTTATGGTCAATTTGTGGTTATTTTTTAAATTCTGGAAAAGCTATTTTTTTAAAGATTTTTTATTGATTTATTTGACAGGCAGAGATCACAAGTAGTCAGAGAGGCAAGGAAAGAGAGAGGAGGGGGAAGCAGGCTCCCCGCTGAGCAGAGAGTCCGATGTGGTGCTCGATCCCAGGACCCTGGGATCATGACCTGAGCTGAAGGCAGAGGCTTTAACCCACTGAGCCACCCAGGCACCCCTGGAAAAGCTATTTTCAGCATGCTTCCATTTCCTTTCTTTCCTTCTTTCCTTTTTTTTTTTTTTTTTTTAAAAGAGGGAAGGAGAGAAAAAGAGAGTGAGGTGGAGGGGGTTGGGGTTGGTGCAGAGGGAGAGGGAGAATCTCAAGCAGGCTCCATGCCCAGCAGGGAGCCCAACCCTGGTCTTGTTCTCACAGTCCTGAGACAATCAAGAGTTGGACGCTTAACCAACTGAGCACCCAGGCACCCCAGCATCGTTCCATTTCTAATGAATACATTTAAAGGCATAAATTACCATCTAAGAATGGTCTTTGCTGCAGCTTACACATTTTTTAATATAGAATTTTCATTATCAATCAATTAAAAATATTTTAATTCTGTTATTGGTTTCTTCTTTGACCCAAATGGATGGTCTACAAGAGTATATTTAAAATTTTCATCCTATGTGAACATTTTTCTAATTGTATTTTTGCATTCTTTTATAGATAACTTCTTCATGGTCAAAGAACATATTCTGCATGATTTCAGTCTTTTGTTGAGACTTGCCTGATGATGCAGCAAATGACTGGTTCGTAAATGTTTGACATACATTGAAAAGAACAAGCATTTTATGGTTTAACTGGGAGTGGTATACAACATATGCGCATTAGATTGTTTGCTTATCATATTTATTCAATTTTTTATATTCCTATAGCTTTTTAATATTTAGGTATAAATATAAAATCATGCTAAGTATTCTGTGCTACTATTTTATTTTCATGTGTCTCTTTTTTCCTGGCTCTTTTCAATTTATTGAAATTTTGGGGTTATTTCATTTTACTCTATTATTTGTGAAGTTACGTACTCTTTTATAATTCTTTTACTGGTAGGTCATGATCCCAGGGTCCTGGGATCGAGCCCCACATTAGGCTCTCTGCTCAGCGGAGAGCCTGCTTCTTCCTCTCTCTGCCTGCCTCTCTTCCTACTTGTGATCTCTGTCTGTCAAATAAATAAAATCTTTAAAAAAATTAAAAAAAATAATTCTTTTACTGGTAACCCTAGAAACTTAACTTGCTTGGTTTACCAAAGCTTAGCATTAATTGGTTGTTGCCATATTCTTTAACTTCACTTCCTGTTTAACACCACTTTATTTTGTCTGTGTATGTATTTAAACTCAATGAGACAAGACATATTATTTTTGCTTTATAATTTTTAGCATATAGTATTTTAAGTATTAGAATTATTATTATATAGATACTATGCATTTGCATTTACCCTCATATTTATTATTCTACTACTCTTATTCTTTCCTACACCTCTGATCTTCTATTTAGGATAATTTTACTTGGCCTAAAGAATACCCTTTAAGATTTCCTTTAGCATGGAAATGTTGGTGACAAATTCCCTCAATTTTCATTTTTCTGGAAATATCTATTTCTGTTCTACAATCTTGAGAGATATTTTTTTCTTTCTATAGAACTCTCATTTGATAATTATTTTCTCTTGACACTTTGGAGTTTATCTTCTAGCCGTGTCATAATGTCAAGAAGTCAGCTGTTGAGTCTCTAATTTGCTTCTTTGAAGGCAATCTGTCCTTTTTATGTGGGTGCTTAAAATTTTTTTCTTTGTCTTTAGATTGAAACAGTTTTATATTATGTGCCTAAGCCTGGATTACTTTTTATATATTTTTCTCAAAATTCATAGGAGTTTCTGAACCTGAGGCTTGATGTCTTTCATCAATTTGGGGACATTCTCAGTCATTATGTCTTTATAGACAGCTTCTCTGCTAAGCCTTTTTTCTTTTCTTGTTGGGACTTAAATTGCATGCATGTTAGCCCTTCTTGTCATAGCCTCTGTCTTTGATACTTTCCTATGCCTTTCCATACTTTAGTCTCAATGGTGTATTTTGGACATTTTCATACCTATTTTTTTAGTTCATTAAGTCTCTTTTTGTCTGTGTTTAATCTGCTAATAAAATTACTTAATGAACACTTAACTACGGTTATCATATTTTTCAAGTATCTATTTTTTTTCTTTTAGTTCCACAATTTTAATATGTTCTTTATCATAGAAACTGTTTAATTTAAATTTATATCACATAACTTCAGTATCTGCAGTCTCAATTAATCTGTTTTTATTATCTTTGTGTTGATTTTTATTCATATTGTAAGTTACTTGTGCCAGGTTTATTTGTTATAATTTTGTGTGCTGTTTTTAAAAAATGTGTACTGAACAATAATTTTGTTTTAAAGTAGAAATAACTTAAAGACTAGGATGATATTTTTCTCTTGGTACAAAAATTAATGTTTGTTTCTGTAAGATGCCCAGGGTTGCAGTTAATCTGTGATTCCTCAATTCAATTTCAGGTCTAGGTTAGTTGGAAGCTGATTTGCAGTTCCTGTGAGAATTTACCAACTTTCTGCTATTCTGAGAATTAGGTCTCTCAGAATCACAAACCAAAGTGCATCAAGTTTGACAACAGCCTTCTCTCTTCCTCTTGTGGGCTCTGGACATCCACTACCTTAGATCCATGAGCTACTTAACAGTGTTGTATAATCTTTAGTGTCTGAGGTCATCTGCTCAGTGATCAGAAAATACCCCAGGGAAAAATAACCCTCTGAACAGGATCCTTCTCAGGGCCTCCACAATCTAACAGAGCTTACTAGAAGCTTATATCCAAATAATTTCTGCAATAATATAATACATTTTTTCCTAAAAGTAGTTTTATATCATTTATATAAGGAAAGGGTGAAGGAAAATTTAATATGGTATTAATATGACTAAAACTGATAAAAGAGCTAGCCATAGTAGTTAACACAGAAAAGCAGTGTTTATTAAAAAATACGGTATGCTGATTAAGAAAATACATATTACAGACAACACACTTGGAATCAAATAATAGGATTTTTATTTTGTAATATGTAATACCATATATATTTTTTCTAATTGGATCCTGTTATTTGGTTCTGAGTTTACAAGCAGATACTGAAAGCTGAATGAACCCACCATGCACAGTACTGATTGCATTTTCAGTGCTTTTGCTTTCTTCTGTTGTATTAAAAACAGCAAGTGATTTATTATTTCTATCTACAATCAAAATGTAACTATCTTTGAGGCAAATGGAAACAAAGCTATATACCCATTCTTTGAAAGATCTAGTTCTAGCAGATTGTTTTACATTTTCCCTCCTTTCTTCCTGTGAGCCCACCCAAGCCTCCCAAATATTACTAAAAACTTGCATTATTTTCTAACCTCTGGTTCAAAAACTTATAAAAAATGGAAAATGGAATTGAAGCAGAGGTGGAATGATGTAGGGTAAAACTCGGGTATCATAAGTATTGCTTTCTAGTCACATCAATAGATAATCGGGTTGAAAGATAATTTAAACATACAGAACTTGTCTGGATTAAAATAAACCTGTAGGAGGTCTTCCAGAGAGATTTATGAGGCTTAGGGAAATCATCTCAACTTTAAGGCTTTGACAGGAACCCATTTTTCTCTTTATTACCTTTCAGCTGTGTAACCTATTAGAACTTACTCATTTCTTTGTGTGTGAAGTAATGATAATAACAATCCTACTTCTTGCTGTTATCTGAGGATTCACTCACAACACACAACAGCTTAGAAGAGTGAAGAGATTACATCATGTTACATACCACATCATCATCATCATCAACAACAACACTAAAAGTGAGACAGCAGGAAGATTTTATCATGGCTTCAGAAAGTCTGAGAAGTTCAGAAACATCAGAGGACTCTATTTTATAAGAATATCATACAACATATACAACCCCAGACAAAAAATTGATATCAAAAGTCTCCTTCCTGCTCTTCATTGTGAGGAAATAATTTTTGTGATCTCTACAGAACTCCTTTGAAATGATCTAGACATGTTACACTGCTCACTCGCAGTGAATCTGCTGGCTTCATGGGGATGATGTACTCTGAATAAGGATCGTTTTGATCTTCTCTAAGTAACTTCAGGACCCACAGAAGTTCTTGAAAGATAAAGGGAGACAATTCTTTAAATATTCATAGTCTGGGCTAGAAACACAATTTGTACTATACTCTAGGTTAGTAAGTCATATTATGAGCTAATGAATGTGACTAAGGAGTAAATAACTTAAAAATGAATTTTGGATCATACCTTCCTCAGAAATTAGGTACTCACTATAAAAATATAAATTTACTTATTTTTTCCACATTCAGTAGCCTCCCTCTTATCTAGTGAGTGTAGTCTGACTTGTCTCAGGGACGCAATATGTCACCTTTTTTTAAAAAGATTTTATTTATTTATTTGACAGACAGGATCACAAGTAGTCAGAGAAGGAGAGAGGAGGAAGCAGGCTCCCCACCGAGCAGAGAGCCCGATGCGGGGCTCGATCCCAGGACCTTGAGATTATGACCTGAGCCGAAGGCAGAAGCTTTAACCCACTGAGCCATCCAGGCACCTCAATATGTCACTTTTAATAGAGAAATAATTGACAAATGTTTTTATAAAGAGTATGCTAATTTTGGTGGGCTACAAGATCTCTGCTGAAACTACTCAAGTCTAATGTTGAGGTACAAAAGTGGATATGGATAATATGCAAGCAAATAGGCATTTCAGTGTTAAAACAAAACTTTATTTATGAAAACAGGTGGGTGGCTGGATTTGCCCCAAGGGGCATAGTTTGCCAACCCCTGAAAAGAAGCACAAGGTCAAACTTTTCTAGCATAGTCTAGAGACTTCTTTGACTTTAACATTGTTCTGATTTACAAATGTGACTTGGGAAAATGAACATTTCTTCAGTCTATATAATGTGAAGCCTGTATCTCAGTCACTCCTACAAAGGGAATGTCTTCCTTTCGATTAAGCATGGTTTGAAACCTTCGTGTGGCTTTCTTTCATGGCTATCACTGTGAGATATTTATTATTTATTTAAAGAATGCAATCTTGTGACTAAAGAATGTAAGCATTATTCAAGTGGTAGGTAATAATTTTTTTTAAGTTTCCGGTATATAAAGATACCTTGAGTGTAAGTGTATTTGAAAAGAATTCTTTCTCTCACATTGTTATGCAGACATCCTTGAGCTGTAACATAGTTTGCACATCTGATTCTTTTCAGTATTTTCTCACCAATGCTTTTATGAAAAATACTCTGTTATTTTAAAGATAATTTGAAAACTACCATACTTTATATTGTAGGGACTACAGTGTGACATTATCAGGACTATAAAGCTATTTTATCAAGAGGGAGAGAGGAAAAGCACTACTCTTTTATTTTATTTTTTTTCCTCCATAGGAAAGCACAGAGGGAGTCTTGAAAAATTGAAATTATCCTTTCAACTTTGGTTCTCGAGCTTGTACATTTTTTTTCTTTTTCCTGAAAGACATGATTTCATAGCATTTGAGAATACTGAGATAAATATATTTTACTTAATAACTGGGACAAAGGACTGAAGCCAAAATCCTAAGCATAATTTAAACTTTGACATTGACTTCCTATCTGGACTAGGAAAAAAACAAAAGTCTTTTCCCTTAACTTGTATTTACCTATATTGTTGCAATATACTGAAAAGTCATTAGTCAGTGTTAGTAAAACACTTGGAAGATAAGAATGTCTTATAAGTGGTAAATAATACTAAATAAGTCACTGTTGGAATGAGTGATTCCTGCCAAAATACTTTTAAGGAGAATATTACCTTGTATTTAAAGCCCTAATTTAATTTTTCACTAAAATGTTATTGCTTTTTGTTAAATAGTTTGAATAACTTTGATCAAATAAACGCTACCATGGATGGATTATTATCACATTTTGGTTGGAACATACACTATATGTTGATCTTACTGATGTTTTATTCATATTAGAAATTATGTCAATACAAGCTATTTGGACAGATGGAGAGTCATATACTTAACTACAGAATTTAACTACTTGCCCTTGTTTCCTTAATTTCCTCAATTCGTTAAAGGACCATTATTATTAGTAAATCTAAGAATTAATGAGCTTGATGTTAGCTTATATCACTGGGCTTTCTAGAGACCTTTCTGTATCACCTGCAGGTTAGATTCTGGGCACATAGATTCATTCTCCTCTTCTCAGAATCTTTACATGAAACCTGCTTTGACACTAGTAATAGCAGACCAGGATTTAATGATTTTCAAGTTAAACACTACCAGTAAATAAGACTGCATAGATTTCCTCAAATTTGTGAATAGTGCTAAAAGAAACATGAATATAATTAATGGTGAGTAGTTTTTCCTGCCTCATATCTGTTTAAAATAAAGGTATTTTAATTGGTATGTTGAAACTGACTTCACTTCTTTTAATATGCAGAGTGATATAACCAATTCTTTATGAACTTAACTATTTTTAGACTGGGTTTTGTGTTTGTTCAATCATCTAAAAATTAGTGGCCAATATTGAGAATACTCCCCTATCTCCCCTAATAAATTATAGAGTATATAAATTGCTTCTTTGGGTCTGGGTAGCATTCAGTGTATGTATGTATGTGTGTATATGACATACATATATGTATATATATATATATATTTTTTTTTAATGTTGTATTGATCCAATTTTGAGGCTCTGGCTAGAGGTCCATCAATTCTTCTTCTTGAGCAGCTATGTCCATACCCCAGCCACCTCCCTTATCAGGCTGCCACGGCCCTGGCCACTACACATGCAACCCAGAGCCAAGTACCAGATAACCACAGATGACCTTTATGCCCTGGACCCCACTGAAATTATTCAAGCTAGCCAGTCCTAGGCTTGCTTACCCTGCTGTGTCATTCTTTTCCCATGAAAATCACAGTAAAGATGTTTTGCCCAGAGTCCCTCCCTTCTTCTTTCTATAATAGAACCCAATGATCCTGTGTGCCACCTACATCCACATGAGTAGCCTGCATGCTCAACCTTGGGAACTATGAATGGAATGAACTGTCTTTTCAATGGCAGTCATTTCCCGAGCTATTAGCCTTACCGTACCTAGATAATAATAAGCCCATTAAAACAAATTGGAATGATTTTGTTTTGCTTTTTCATTATCCTTTTCCCTCTCTCCCTCCACCTCTCCTCCTTTCCTCCCTCACTTGCTTTCCCTTTCCTTGGCTATCCCTGTCTCCATCCCTTCATTCTTCCTTTCCTTCTTCCTTCCCTATCATTCCCATTCCTCCTTCTAACAGACAATCTGTGCTCTAGACAGTCTGTGCTCTCTGACTTGAAGATGCTTCCTTATAATTTGTACTTTATAACAATGATATTTGCTACTTTTAAAAACTAAGACCAGAGTAATAAGAGAAACATCAAGTCATCTGTCCCACTGAGGATTCATCAGGCATTTTTGTGGTACCAAAAATTGGGTCATGGAGTAGGGACATTTCCTGTAAGTGGGCAGTAAACTGTTGGCCAGCCCACTGAAAGCAACTGAAGTAGATTCACTAATATTATTGATGACTGCCTTCAGTTTTAAAGGTGCTTCTTGATGCCCCATGCCACCATGCCCTTGATTTCCAATCATTTCTGTTCTGGAGCACACAAAGGAACTGTAATTATGTCATTGTAAATAGCATGAACATGCAAAATGGGGAAATAAATTAAGATGATAATATTATGGGGTGCATGGGTGGCTCAGTTAGTTAAGCATCTGTCTTTGGCTCAGATCATGATCCCAGGGTTCTGGGATCGAGCCCTGCATCAGGCTCCCTGCTCAGCGGACAGCCTGTTTCTCCCTCTCCCTCTGACTGTTGCTCTGCCTTCTTGTGCTCTCTATCTCTCTGTCAAATGAATAAATAAAATCTTTAAAACAGAAGATGCTAATGTTACAAAAGGAATTCAAATTTATGGGAGCAGACTCAGCTTTTTGTGCTTATCTGTTGTTATTTTTCCCAGAAAGACTTCCCCCAACTTCTCCAAAGAACAGACTGCTATTATGGGTTTGGGGGAGGAGCCACAGAGTAAAGTACTATTTTAATCAAATCATATCAATAATGGCTTATCACAGGTGAATTTGATAGCCTGGCTGAAGTAACAGAGTCCACACTTTAGAAGCAGGGGGTTGTGTTCCAACTCCTTGAGAGTCGAGTATCTCCATTGTTTCTAACTATCCTGCAAGAGAGATGTAGCTCTTCTCTCAATTTATTTATTCAATAATTTATTTTTATCAGTATAAACTTGCATAAACTTACAGCTATTTTATACTTTAGGTAAGATTCTAATTTATGCTTTACTTTATTATTGCTCAGATAGTTTCAGCTTTGGCCAGTATATGTTACTACATTTGACTCCTATGTCCCTTTAATATACCCTCGTCATTGTGTGGGGGGGTATTTTATATTGGTTTTGGTTTCAGTCTGGTTTTTAGCACTGTCTTACTGAATTACACCATAAGGTGTTTCAAGCTCATCTTGTACATTTTTTGAACCAGTCCTAAAATCAGTCCTTTCTCCATGGGGCCTCATTCCTTTTACTGGAGCAGAGTATTAGAAACCAAGATCTTGATACTAGGTGGGCTCATTGCTACCGAGGAGTCATTGCTTCTGAGCTTGACAAAACAATGAAATATATGTGAGTTTACTAACCAGAGTATATATACATTTTATAATATTTCCATATTTAAGCATCTTTATATTAATTTAAATATGAGTTCATATTAATGTCTCCAACTGTAATCCATTACTATCTAGGTCATTCTAGACTTTTCCCTTTGCTTATCTGTAAATTCCCACTTCAAAAGTAACAACTCTGACTCGTACCATTTGCCATCCTTTTAATTGTTCCATTCTAGGATTCATGGATAATAGTTTCAGAGTTACTGAGTCATAAATCCATGAGAATCAAATATATAAGCTACAGTATAGTACTTTTGTAGCTTGTTTTCACTTTAATCTTACAGACTCTACTCATTTCTGATGTTATTTAGGTCAGCACCTTTTCTCTCACAGCCTTCAGTGAGATTATTTTATAAGTTTGTAATACACTTAAGATTTTGGAATCACATTTATCACATTTTGGAATCCCCTGAACACCTAAATGATTTTTTAATATGTTTTTTTAAGATTTTATTTATTTATTTGTCAGAGAGAGTGAGCACAGGCAGACAGAGTGGCAGGCAGAGGCAGAGGGAGAAGCAGGCTCCCCGCTGAGCAAGGAGCCTGATGCGGGACTCGATCCCTGGGCGCCAGGATCATGACCTGAGCCGAAGACAGCCGCCCAACCAACTGAGCCACCCAGGCGTCCCAACACCTAAATGATTTTTTAAAAGCTTGCATATTTGCCCATCTTTGTGCTGTAAAGGCCTATGGGTTTTGACTAATGCATAGTATCATATATGAATACTTATAGTATCAAAACACATTAGTTTTACTCTCCTAAAAATTCCCCTGTGCTTCACCTATTCAACAAACCCCCACCCCACCCTTCACTCCATGAAGGCAATCACTGACCCTTATAGAATTGCTCTAGTTTTATCTTTTTCATAATGTCATATAGTTAGAATCATATAATTTGTAGATCTTCCAGACTGGCCTCTTCCACTTAGCACCATTATAAATAAAAATAAATAAATAAAATAAAGATTTTATTTTATCATAACTTATTCCTTCTTCAACACTCATTCCTTCATTATTAGATCTAAACTTCTTCCCTTTAACATTTTCCTTCTGCCTAAAACAAAAACAAAAACAAAAAACTTCTTTTAACATTTCTTACAGAGCAGGTCTATTAGAGATGGATTCCCTCAATTTTTGTTTGTCTGATTTAGTCTTTACTTTTGAACGACAGTTTTCCTGAATATAAAATTCCAGACTGGTGGTTTATTTCTTTCAGGACTTTAAATATTTCACTCTATCATCTCCTTCTTTGCATGGTTCTAATAAGAAGTCTACTGAATCCTCTTTAGATAAGTGATCCCCCCACTGCCTGGCATCCTTCAAACTTTTCTCTTTGTCTTTGGTTTTCTGAAACTTGAATATAACATGCTTAAATGTAGATATTTGGGTATTTATTCGGCTTGATTTTCAAGCATCCTACATCTGTAGTTTGGTGTCTTTCATTGATTTTGGAAAATTCTTAAACATAATTTTTTCAAGTATTTCTTCTGTTCCATTCTCTCTCTTCTCCTTGGTATTCTAACTATATATATATATATATATATATATATATATATATATTCACCTTCTGAAGTTTTCCAACAGCTCTTGGATTCCTATTCTTTCCATTCTTTTTTTTCCTTCCCATTTCCATTTTGAAACTTTCTATTATATCCAAATTTACAGATTCCTTCCTTGGCCATGTGTAGTCCACTGATGAGACAATAAAAGGCATTCTTCATCTGTGTTATAGTATCTTTTAATTCTAGTATTTCTTTTTGAAACTTTTTAGAGTTTCTGTCTCTCTTATTGACTATCTGTTCTTGCATGTTGTCTATTTTTTTCTTTAGAGCTCTTAACAAATTGATAAGTTATTTTAAATTCTCTGTCTGATAGTGCCAAAGTCTTTGTCATATCTGAGTCTTATTCTCATGTCTTCTTTGTCTTTTCAGACTGTTTTTTTTCCTTTTAACATACCTTGTAAGTAATTGAAATTGAGATTAATAGGCTTTTAGTATGAGGTTTTATATTAATTTAAATAGAAGTTGGGTCTGTGCTTTATATTTGTTGAAGTTATAGGTGCCAGAGACTTTCAATTTCTCTAGAGGCCGTACCTATGTTGTCTTTGGACTTCCCTAAGAACTTTTTCTCAGATAAAGTCTGTGACTTACAGCTCATTCAGTTTTAATTCCTTGTTATGATGCTGGAGCCCTATTCATCTGGTTATGACATATAGGAGAGGGGAAGCATTCCATAATCATATGAGTAGATCTCAGTCTTCTAGTGGTCATGTGTCCCTGGTATGTGACCTAAACAAAGTAATTTTAGATTCCTAACACAATCTCTCCAGGGGTTTGACTTGGAGAAGTGCTATTTCCCCACTTCGGATAAGGTTCTGGTGAAATATTTACCCTGGATAGTAGGACTTCATTATGGAGAATGGAACTGGGCACATTTCCCAATGGATACTCTTCCGTTCTCCTGCCAGAACCATGAAGAACTCTTTCCTGGCTCTTCACCATGAGAACCTGGTAGAGTTCCTAGAGGTAAAGCCCCTGAATGTGAGGAGAGCCCCTGACTGTGGCCCCCAGGAGATTCTGTCAAGTGTATCTACACTTACCCTCCAAAAATGTGTTATAATTACCACTTAAATGTTCCTACTAGTTTCTGGGTCCAGCAGCTTCTGCCCCAGGATGCAGATGTTGGTTATGCCTTTCTGGCTTTTCCTTTCTTTCTACATATTGAAGTGGTGGTTTACCCTGCAACCGCAGTTCAATAATGGATCCAAGAAAAGACAATGGTTTTCAATTTACTCATTTTTTTTGTTTAAGGATAGGCATGGTAACTTCCAAAGTCTTTACATGTCAGAGCTGAAATCTGAAGTTTATTAAGATTTTTATGACATATCTTTAAGTGAAACAAAAGTATGTTTTAAAACATGTATGATATAAAGTGTACTTTTAAAAATATTTACAAGTGTGCATACATAATGGAAAATATATACCAAAATATCAATAATTCTAATATCAGAGTTTTGGGACAAAAGATTATTTTACTTTATTTTCATCTACTTTAATTGTGTTATCTCAAGTTTCTATAATGAATTATGTCATTTTGAAAACATATTTTCCTTTTATTATGAAATATTTTAAACATTATAAAAAAGGTAATAAACAGCTAACTCTCCCCCTTTAGAGTAAGTATTTGTGCTGGTTTGTGTTTTAAAAATTCACAAAAATAATATTTAGCATATAATACAACTCACATATTTCAGTTTAAGGTCTATATCCTTATGATTCAGGAACTTCTCTTATACACAAATGTTTTAGAGAAATTCTCTCATTAGTGCATAATAAAGCATGTTTGAAAATAAAATTTATTTTGTATTATTATGTCAGGGCAAAAAAGAAAAATTGAAAATAGCCTAAATTTCCACCAATTAGAGAGTAGGTGACAAATTAACATATTCATAGAAATGAATTCTATAGAAAAATTAAAATAGATATATTAGATCTACATGTTATCAACATAGGGGCATCTCAAATAACATTACATTGAACAATTTATAAATATTGAAATGAAAATAGCATTTACTCTTTACCTGTGTTCCTAAATTAATAGTTATATTCTCTTTCTAATAGTTGAACAGCTATCCTGGAGATCTTTCCTTTCAGCACTTCCATCATCCTCAACAATCACAATTCCAACATTTACACTTAAGATATCAACCAGTACATGGATTTCACATGACTCTTCCACATTTTAATCATCATTGTCACTCATTTTGCCCATTTTTAAAAAAATTTTATCTTGAACTAAGGAGAATCTAAGAGGTCTGTTTCCAAAATTCTTGAGTACCATCATCTTCTTGCTTTCATTCTCCCTGTCACTGCAGTCTTGCTGAAAATGTTCCTTTGTCCTCATGATAGTCTTCATGTCTTCAACTTCTCACTGCTTCGTCATTTCATGAGATTTTGGTACATATCACTTGTCTCTTTTCCCGGCCTTAATAACAGGTTAAGTTATTTCACCGATACTCTCATTAATACCATAGATTCATGGCTTCCTTTTTTTTTTTTTTACTTTAGAATTTAGTCCATTTCCAACCCTGAGTCAGTCCTCCTCTCAGCTCTCAGTCCGTTTTCTGTATTCCTGGGCTACTGAACACTGCTGGGGGAAGTTACAAAATCAGGTACAACACAAACATCACTAATTTCTAACACAATTAGGTTTATAACTTGCTTGGTAACAACTATCTATATACCGTTTTTTTATTATGTCCATGAAAAGGTTTCATATCTTCTATGGTCTCCTCATATTACCAAAATCTTTGATTATCTTACTGGCTGGAAATAATCTTGATATCCCATTGTCTTCAATTCTACTGAGAACGATGTTTGCTTAAGTTCCCTTACCTTTCACTTCTGTATCTTAATATTATTCTGTATGTTCAACCAGTATTTCCCACCTCCTTTTTGTAGAAGAAATATGATTCCCTCCTGTCAAAACTAAGAGCTACCTGTATGCCTTTGTTTTGACATTCTACACGTCATCATGATTTTACTCTTTTACCTTTTCTCTTGTATTGTCTATTTCCCCTTTCTGTAAGGCCCCTCTTTCCTGCTTACAAATGTACTTAGATCTCCCCAATCACAATAGAATTTTATATTTTTGTCACTGTTACCTTAGGTTATCATCCAATCTCTCCTTTTATCTCTTACTCTTACTTGTCAAAATGTTAGTTTAACATTTTAAAATTTAAAATACAGAATTATATGAAAGACAATATAAGAGTCTACAACGGAGATTAAGTAAATATTAATACTCATCATACTTAAAATGTATTTTTAACATTTTAAGTTATTAACTTAAGTTATTTAACATTTAAGAAATAAAACAGCACTAAAAGCCCTACTGCCTAAACCTTCCCTATTCCCTCTCCAAAGGATATCAATTTCCTGAGGTAGGGATTGCCATTTCCATGCATTTTTTTTGTATTTTGTATTTTCTTGAATTTTACATATATGAAATATATGTACTGTTGTATTTTTCTGTCTTTAAGAAGTTCAAATAGGGTTATGTTCTTCAACTTACTTTCACCCCACATTAGGTTACTAAAATTAATTCATGTTAATACATGCAGTTGTGCTTTATTAAATTTAATGACTGTATAAACCTGCATTGTATGAATGAGTCACAATTTATTTATCTCTTTTCCTATTAAGGATTTATACTTTTTTCCTTTTTCTTCTATCACAAGCAGTGCTGCCAATATTTCCTTGTGTGTGTGGTCGAATTTATTTGGGGAATGCAGCTAGAAGTGAAGGTACTGGATTGAAAAACATGGATAATTTCATCCAGGATTATTAAATTGAACTTCAAAATAATTGTTCAAATTTACATTCAAACCACACATTGTATCACTGCTTGTTTCCATAAACCCTCACCAACATTTTGTATTATCAGACTTTGTTTTGCCAGTGAGGTGAAAACAAAATGTTATCTTTGTTTAGTTTTTGGTTTTATTGATTATTATGACATAGAGCAGCTTAGGCTCAGTTGACTATTGCTCACTTGAATGTTCTTCTCAATGAATTATCTACTTTTAAGACTTGCCCATTATTTGTTTTCTATTTTATTATTGATTTCCATTCATTCATTTATTCAACAATAACTTACTAAACATTCACTAATTCTAGGTGCTCTTAGCTAGAGAAACATCAATGAATAAAGCAAAATGGCTCCCCTTGTAGAACTGATATTTCTGAAGAGGCGTAGATAAAGAATGTGAAATATTAGTAAAATATATAGTGTGTGACCGCTAAATGAAAATAAAAACAGTGCACAGTGAAGGGAACTATGCAAGTTGTATTCTGAAATACTGTGATCAGGGTATTTCTTACTGAGGGGAGATTCGATGAGACTTGAAATTGCCAAGAGACTTAGCCAAATGGTTTCTCACCAAAAAAAAAAGCATTTCAGAAAAAGAAAACAGCTAGGCCGAAGTCTTTAAGGTAGGTGCATGCCTGTCATGTCTTAAGGCAAAAAGGAGGCTAGCATGTGGCTGGACCAGAGTAGCAAGGGACGAAGAAGTTGAAGTGCAGCTAAGCCACTTCAGAGTTCCAACTTATGACCTGCTCTGAGGTTTTAAAGGATCACCTGGCAGCTGTATAAGAACACAACAGAAACAAAGAGAGACCAGTCAGGAGGAGATTGTTGTTAACACTGGCAAAAGATGATGATGGCTTGAACCAGGATGGTGTTAATGTGTACATGATGAAAAGTTCTTAGATTCTGGATATACTTTGAAAATAAAGAGGGACTGGATGTGAAATGTGAAAGGAAAGAGGAGTCAGGAACTGCTCCAGGCTAGAGTTTTTCTAGAGACAACTGAGATGGAAAGGATGAGGGTGGATCACTGTTTGAGATTCCTATTAGTCATCAAAAGTATAGTTGACAAGAGGCTGGATAAAATCAGCAAGGGCGTAAGTTAGAAAGAGAAGAGAACCAAGGATTGGGCTCTATGGTAGTCTTTGAGTATTCCAAGAGTTCCTAATATAAGAGGGATTATAGTTAAGAATTACATGGGTAGTAAGATTCTCTCAGTCTGAGACTTCTCTATTCCTTTTGTTCATGATGTATATTTTAATGCATAAGTTTCAAAATTTAATAAAATTAAATTATGATTATCATCTGAATTTTGGGTGCTTATTTTTCATAAAATTTAAGTCATCTTTTTTTAATATTTACTCCTAAGTACCTCACTGATTTAAATTATATATTTGCTAGAGTTGTGTTCGTAATTATTTGTTGTAGGTGTATAGGACATTATTAGATCTTGTATAGATCTTTTGTGTTCTAATAATTTGCCTTTAGATTCTCTTAGGAACAATGAATGTATTTTTTCCCCTTTCATTCCCTATATACATTTTTTAAAAATCTTTTTGCATTAGTTAGAATCATTATACAAAGTAGAACAGAAAGGAGAACAAAGGACATTGTTGATTTTCTCTTGATTTTTGGATGAATATTTTGGTTTTAGCTAATGCTACAGTGGTAGTCATATTGCAATAACATAAGCATAGCAAATCATCACATTGTGGACCTGAGGTGGTATGTCAATTATAAGTCAATTAAAAAAAAAAACTAGTGTAAAAAAAAAAAGAATACTTCGAACTTTTATCATTAAGATATTGGCTGTAAGTTTTTGGTAGATATCCTCATCATATTAAGGATGTCTTCTTAGGTTTCCTGAATCTAATTTTTTTTTAAATGAGAAATGTCTTTTTAATTGTCAAATTATTTTATTCTGTGTTCTTTGAGATGACCATATAATCCTTCCTCCTTTAAACTGCTGAAATATTTATTACAATCATAGTTTTTTTTAATACTAAACCATCCATGAATTCTTGAAGGAAATCCCCTCTGGTCACAAAGTATTTCTTACATTTTTCTTTATTTGGCATGATAATATTCTACCTAGGATTTATATGTATGGAATTTTAATTGAGATCGGCTAAAAAATTTTTTTATTTTACTTTCCCTGTTTTGTTTGAGTATCAACGTTCTATTATCCTTAAATCAAAATTGAAAAATATCCTATCTTTTTATCTCTTGTTGAACAATCTATAAAACCAAAGATTTCACACTTGTGGAAGATTTGCTAAAACTCCCCTCTAAAATGATTAGGACCCATCAGGTCCATTCTATTCATATATATTTTATATTTTTACTGCATTTGTGCTGAACCACTGCAGAAGACTCTAATTGCTCTCTTCACATTTTCCATTGCCAGGATGATCTTTGCAAACTTTAAATCAGATCATGTCACTTTCTGATGGTTTCCTATGTCCCAAAAGACCTCAAGTGATCTGGTCTTGCTTGCCTTTCTGACCTCATCCACAGCCATTCTCTCCCTAACTCAGTATATTTCAAGGCTAGCAGCCCTCATTCTGTTCTTCAAGTTCACCAAGCTCATTCACACTCCAGGGGTCCCACTATGTTGTGCCCTCTGCTTGGAATGTTCTTTCCTTAGATCTAAGCTTAGCTGGGTTAATTGTATCATTCATATCTCAGTTTAAGCATACCTTTCAAAAAGGCTTCACCTGAATTCTCTATTTAAAAAATCAACTCCTTCTTCAGTCTCTCTCTGCCCATTAACTTATTCTGCTTTTGTTTGGTTTACTAACAGTTACTAATATCTGGACTTATTTTTTTCTAACAAACACCAATATCTGAACTTATGATTTTTACAGTTTCATGTTTATTTTTTTCCCCTCCACTATAATGTAAGCCCCATGGTGGTAGGAATTATTTCTCTATTATTCATTAAAATGTCTCCAAGTTCTAGAGTAGTATGAATACCCAGTACATGAGCTCTCAAAAGTATTTATTTAATGCTTAAATTAATGAATGGATAAAAGAATCAATCTCATTCTTCACAAACATTAAAGGCCATAAAATCCCAATCCTCACTAATCATTCATTCAACTTGTACTTTATTAATAACCTATTTTGTATCTGACATTGCAGAATGCTAGATAGATAGTGGTGAACAAAACAAGCCCTCTGCTCTCATTAAACTTATATACTGTCAGTAGACAACAGTTAACATTAAAAAAAGTAAATGTATTTATTATATCTAATGGTATTCTTCTAAAAAACAAACTCTGGTAGCATTTTGTCAAGATCCATGGTGTAAATACTCCTATCATTGTCAGTTCCAAGCTTCCAATGTTTTAACAATTGTTGAAACAATTTCAATCTTTAACAATGTTTTTTTTAAAAGATTTATTTATTTGTTTGAGAGAGAGAGAAAGAGAGAGAAAGCATACTTGCATGCAAGGTTGGGGGAGGGGCAGAGGAAGAGAATCTTCAGGCAGACTCCCTGCTAAGCAGGGAACCTGATGAGGGCTCCATCCCAGGACCCTGCAATCATGATGTAAGCCACAGGCAGACACTTAACCAAAAGAGCCACCCAGGTACTCCTAACAATTTTTTAGAAATATTTATTTACTTATTTGAGAGAGAGAGAGTGAGCATGCATGCACACCCACCAATGTGACTGGGAGGAGGGGCAGATGGAGAGAATCTTCAAGTAGACTCCCAGCTCAGCATATACCCCAATGCAGGGCCTGATCTCATGACCCAGGAGATCATGACCTGAGCCAAAATCAAGAGTCGAGACACTTAACTGACTGACTGACACTTAACTGACCCAGGCGCTAAAAATTTAACAATGTTTTAACAAAAATAAAAAATACCTAATAAAATTTTTGAAAATTAAATAAATGTCTCTTGTGATCATGTATTACTATGTCAGACAGTAGTAAGTGCTCTGGAGAAATATAAAGCAGAGATGGATATAAGGAAATTTTGAGAAAAGCAGTATTAGTCAACACAGAGCGGCGAAGTGACATTTGATCTGAGACCTGAAAGAACTGGGGGACCAATTTTGAGTGTTTGGAGGAAGGGCATTTGAGGCAGAAGAAACAGAAAAGACAAAGGCCTGAGGGCAGGAGCATGCCTGGAACAGCAAGAAGGATGGTGTGGTTGTGACAGAATGAGAAAGCAGAGAGGAGGGGTGAGATCAGAGGGCCTTACTGCCCATTTAGAGGACTTGCACGTTTATTCTGAATGAGATGGGACACCTTTGGACTGTAGCAGAAGAATAACAAGATTAATAATATACAGTCATTTTAAATTATTAAGACATGCTGTCATGTCCTGCCTCCAAAATAAATAATAAGCCCAACAATATAGTATGGAAATCCTACTTAAGTCATTATCAACTGAAGAGTATATGTAGCAAAATCTTTTTATAAATCTGCAATGGGATTTTTCCCTTATGAATGCACGTTGCAGATGCATGGGCAGCAAATTGTTTGTGGATAAACTGAAGCACTCATTTATAGTTCGATCAGTAACTTGTAAATATGGCAAATACAAATGTCTGTTTGGCAACTGTTGGCCTTACTTAGGGTAAATGTGAGTCCATCATGTCATAGTACAAATTTCCTTGGGAGATTACTCTATAATACTCATTTTGTTTTTTAAGGTGACATCCCTGTACAGGCTTAGTAACAGTATAAAGAATATTCACAGATTTTTATAGAAAACTGATTTTTAATGTTAAGACTATTTTTGATGTGAATGACTTTTGTGCTAATAGCTTTTTAAAGTGCCACTTAACTGAATATTATAGCTAAAGAAGAATGTGGCTAACACTGCAAGAAATAATTTTGCATTTTTTATCCATAAAACTTTGGTCTTGGTTTGTGAATTGCACTAATGAGGTCTGTATGTGAGATAGTTAATACCCACTCGGTCTCCTTATAAATGCATGCCCTGACAAGAAGAGGGCTGCAGAAGAGAATGTGAATGGTTCTGCACAAACTCGTTAAGAAGCATCAGGGAAAAAAAGTGAAATAGTTGCCTCTTATTGAGCACTTACTATTTGCCCAGCATAATGCCGAGCCCTTTGCTTATATTATCTCCATAATTTCTTTTGAGCTAAGTACTATTTATAGGTCAGGTTCAGAGAATTTAAGTGAGTCATACAAAGCCATCTAAGTTACTAAGTGGCAGGGTTAGGACTTCACCTGACAGCCTGTGTTCCCACCTGCCATAATTTATCATGTATGGTTAAAGGGTTAGAAGTAATATCACCATATATAAATAGCCTATATTATCCCCAAAGATGTTTCTCCTTTAAAATCTTATAAATTACCCCATAAGTCACTAGAGGTTATGAAAGCTTTATCTACACACAGGAACTTTACCTTTCTACCTATCATGAACCACTTAAAGTTACTTAGGGGCTTTGTTACTTTGCCAAATGCCAGTTACTTTGGGCATTTCCCAAAAGATACTCCATAGACAACTAATTCTATAGACCTCTTATGGTGTCTTAAATTAAATTATTAAATTATGATGGCTAAATTAGTTTGAGATATACTGGGTAAACAAAGTTCTATAGGTTATTGTTGTTGTTTATTTTTTAAGACTTCAATTCTTTAATAATAGCCTTTGTGAATTTCTAAGACGTCAGATAATTCACTTTATTTCCTAAACACATTTAATCAAAGAACATTTTCTTCCCACATAGTAATCCATGGGATGAGTGCTTTGCAAGAACATTATTTTGGGAAATTTCTATCTTATCCTTAAGTTCAAGTTTATAATACAAATAGTAGTATCATATCTTCAGAAGAGTACCTATCCAAGGGTTCAGTGTTCCTGAAAAGAATGACTCAGAGCCACACACTTGTTTGTTTCTGTTTTAAAGACTCTGGCACTTGTTCAGCTTCTGACAGAGATGTGTAGATCTCGCTAAAATCAAAGAGCAAAATTGCATTCCTTGAAGATAACTCTTATCACATTCTTAGACACCAGAGGGGTATTTTCTTTGTAACTGGTAAGATATTGAACATCACCCAAAAACAAGCTTGCTTGGTTATAGACATTGACTGGAGGCAAAGCCTGGATGCTTTTGTGTTCCACATGGCATTTTCCCATTTACAGTGTATATGTGTGTGTGTGTGTGTGTGTGTGTGTGTGTACACAATTGTGCATGTGTGTGAGTGTGTGTTCCTGGCAAACACCTTTGGGCAAGTTGTGCTCTAATCAAAATAACATAATTATCAGACTTTAGTCACCTAATCAGCCTGATTTCCCCAGAAGGTACAGCAAATTGCTCCCAGACCCAGAAAATAGAAGGGGAGGGCATGTTCTAATTGAAGACTTTGCTTCCCTGGGTGTGTTTCTTCTTGCCTTTGAATGAACTTATCTCTGAGCTAAAGATCAGAAAGTCAAATCCATTACATATTAAATGAGGAAGGCATTATTATATAGAGAGTGGGCTTCTAAATCTGTAAGGGCTGAATTCAGCTTGACTGACCCACTAGCTTCCAGGCTGAGTGGCCATTCTTATTTTATTTTATTATTTTTTTAATCAATCATACATTTTTCCAGAAAACGGTTATTGATTGCCATTTATGTTTCTAGACCTTGTTGTCATTCCAGGTCTACAATATAGAACAAAGACAGATAAGTCTTTGAGCCTTACTTGCTTCATCTATAAATTGGGAATGTATAGGATTTGCAGTAAGAATTAAATAAAAATATGTAACTAAAGTATCTAATACAGTGCCTGACACACTCAAAAGGGGATTAACAAATCATAATGATCATAAAACCAAGGATGATGATAATTCTCACTTGTCTGAAGATTTCATATAATCATGGATATTCCTTTGCATAGGGGGAAAAAAGCAATTTCTTGAATGTGTTTTTTTTTCCCTAGTAAATAGCTATAATTTCCAAAGTCTTACTCCTTGAAGTCTAGATAATACAGTCTGTTTTAAAGAAAAAATGCTATCTTAGAGGGGTATCATTTTAAGCCACATTTACTAAGAATGCTCTAATTCATACTGACTTATCAGATTAGTTTACAAATTACCTGGCAAGACCTGAAAGAGTAGGAAGTTGAAAGGTATATTTTATTAAGAGAGATATAAAAGATCTTAGGTGAAGGAACTATCATGAGAGCTACAATAGTAAAAAAAAAAAACCCAGAGGAACAGAAGTTCTAAGAAAGAAGAAAGGGAGAAGACAGATAGCTACTAAAACTCTGCAGTTGGTTCCCATCAGACTGAAAAGAGTTTCTGCTAAATTTCTAGAATCTGCATAAGCAAGAAACCCCTGTCTGGCTCTCTTGCCTTACACTGTTCTCTCTTTGTTCATTACATTCTAGTCACACAGATCTTCTTCCTGTCCATCAAAGTCCAAGTCGGCCCCCAGTCTCAGTTTCATGGCTTCGGGATTTTTGCATTTGCCAGAATCATTCTGTTTGTAATGGTGCACCCCAACATTTTCCCATGGTTGCCTCAAAGGTGTTAGCTCATTAGAGAGTCTTTTATGAACACCTGACTTAAGGTAACCCTGGACATTCTCTAACATACTGCTCTATTTATTATTTATATATAATTATCATTGTATTTACTATCATCTAATCTTTTCTTTTTTTTCTTAACTTATTCAGATTTTTAATTATTTGACTCCACCTGAATTTCTATAACATAAGCTCTATATACACAGGGTGGTTGACTATCTTTTTCACTGCTGTACCTCTAGCACTGAGGATTGTGCCTGCCATCTAGTAGGCTCTCAATAAAAAATTCTTGAATGAATAAATGACTGCATACCAGCATTTAAAAAAATCATTCAAAGGGATGTTGAGAAATGGCAAAGAATAATTTTACCAAATTGACAGTTTTGCCTAGGGCCAAAGCTGAACATAACATTAATAATGTTCATTGATATTTTCTGGACTAATTTTGACATCTCTAATGAAAGAATTGCTCCTTCATGCATTCAGTTCTGGGAAATCAGTTATTATTCTAATCAATGTCTTTCTAATTTTAGCAGTGGTTATTTTAAATCACCATAAAGGTGTGTTTTACCATGTGTCACAAACAGAATTTTTGTATTTCTGTATATTATAAGGGAGAGGTGATTTTTAAATTTATGTATGGAGGATTATAATTACGTAGATATATGTTGTATATTAATACTAACAGGAAGAACAATCACAGCTTTTATTTAAATGGATGCTTGGCAAAATATCATTACCTTTATTCTATCCCTCAAAAATATATAACTAATTACTTACCTTGTTTTATTTTCTTAGTGACAAACTTCATTAGTTTAAGACATTTTTAAAATTCCACAATTTCCTTATTTGCTATCACATTATTTCTAAGAATCTCAAACTCCTGCTAATCCACAAATAAGATATTCAATGCCAGTATGTCAAACACAAGTCCTTATCCAGAGCTCAAAAACATCTTGCGCTACAAACAGAATGGCAATTACGGATGCAAGAAACGTATCACTCCCTCAAGGCTTTTCAGAAATCTTGATTATTTAATCAGTGTTCTTGATTTGTAAGGCTAGGTGGTAGATGGTTCCCAAAATGTGTCACATTGGACATTATCCAGATGGAGTGCCAGTTTTCATTTGAGATTAAAGAGGTAAAACCCAACAAAAAAGGTTTTTCACCATCTCGGACTATAGCTCAACTTATATCAGATGACAAATAAAACCTGGCAGTCTGCTTTGTCCATGATTTTAAAACAGAAACTTCATTGAACTGCCAGTTACCAAATGAGCTGATTAACTCTGATGTTGATTCAAGTTTTATACCGTGTTTTTATTACTGACAAGTTTCTTTCTTCTCTCTTTTTGGGGGTCTTGTTCTTTCAATGTAATTCTCACCTTGTGTCTAAGATTTCACAATGTCATTTCCGTTTTGATATATATATTTACTGGTACTATTTCAAGGACTTTCTAGTGTATGCTTGCAAAATTAATATATAACATGCACTGCATAGGAGGAATCTAAATCATGCATATTCCTTTCAAAGTTATACATAGGAGCACCACAGTGATGTTCAACTTAACTCTTCCCAGATCTCCCTCTCTCTCTTATTTAGCACTTTCATTTAATGTATACAAAGTTCCAATTTTTTAAAAACTTGACTCTTGCTTTACACACATGTCATCCCTGAGGCTGACCATTCTACTGAAGAATAAACAACAGCTACAAGGAAAGTCAGACAGGGATTTGGGGCAATAGCAAGTAGACAGACAAAATAATAATAATAATAATAAATAATGTTCATTAGTATTGATACTAAGAAACTTACAAGAGATTAAAGGCCCAGGAGACTGAAGTCCAAGAGTTGAGGAAGCAATCACTTCAGATGTTTAGGCTGGAGAGGAGTCAGGATCCCAGGCTGTGAGGTGCCTTAAATGAAAGGCACCAATAGTTAGGTCGAGAAGTTAGCCTGATCAAAAGATGGGATTAGATGGTGTTGGATGTATCCTCTAAGACAACATTTCCCCTTTCTTTAGCTTTAATCTTATGAAAGTTCTTTCAATTCCTTAATAGAGCTTGCTCACTCTCATTGTGGGTAAATGATAATAATTTGCTTTTTTCTAGAACGTTCCTTCCTTTTCCTCCCCCCTTTCCCATTTCCCTGGCTATAAGGTTGCCTCTCTCTGTTTTCATTTCCATATCACTTCCAGAAGAAAGATTTTGCTGACTGTGCACATGCATATTATGTATCCCTAGGGCCCTGTATTTCTTCTGTCAGAGAACTGGGGCTGTAACTGGACTGCTAGCTACCAGTCTGGGTCAGTCACCAGGTACTAAATACCTTGAAGATAAGTACCATATTGATTTTTATGCATTCCTATATCATTATTATCCAGCACAGCACCTTCCAACTCTTTGATAATTATTTGTTAAAGGAACAAATATTGCTTATGGGTGTGGGTAGCTATGGACACCTGGATATAAACAGGAAATTGTTCCTTGTTGAAGAGTAAGCATTAATAGTGGTAGAAAAACGGATATCTGCAGGGGCAGGGCTAAAGGAACTGAGATTCTTGACAACGATGCAGGATGAGGATATAACTGTGGTATTCCATTCAGCAGTCCCTGGCATGCTGATTTAGATATTAAGAAAGCAGCTAATAGTAATAATACTTTCCAATCTCCCTGCACTTCATACCCAAAAGATTTACTGAGTTTTATAAACACTGATTAATCATCCTTGCCCTAGTGAGGTGGGTAAGAGTTATTATGCTCATATTATGAAGAAGAAAACCAAGGCAGAGAGAGATTAAGTGGTTAACTCAAGGTCAGGCAGTGAGTCATGGAGAGCTGGCACTTAGACATGGAGTTTTAAACTTGCAACTCTCTGCTTAGTCTATTAAGCATAGAACTAGAAGTTGGATGCCTTCCTGAAGCCCCTCAGAAGGAAAAGTAGCTCCCTTTTCCATGCTTTCCCATTGCCATTGGCACTACCAATGCCACTGTCTTAATGTATGCCAGGCATAATGCCTAGCAGTTTCTATATATGAAGCCACTGAATCATGCAACAACAACAATGAAAACCTGGAAATAACTTTCATTTTTACCACTTTAAAGATAAGAAAATTGTGTTTCAGAAACATAAATTAACTATTATGTAAGAGACTTTGAATTCAGACCCCCTAATTATCAGAAGTGAAAGCCTATGCTACTTTCCAACACCCTATAACTTAGATGCTTATGTACAGGTTATTAGTACATGATGGGGTCAGATGTATGGTATGGGTAAGTGATAAAATTCACAAGGGATAGCAGAGTACTAGAATATAATTGATTCCCAATAAATGTTTATGGAATAAATAACAGAAGCTAAAATACCTCCTAAGATCACAGGTAACTCAAACTAGGTTCCAGCATTTGAATGGTTCAGAGTCACAGAGGAGGAACTGATATCAAGTTCATTGCTCTGATTCCTGGATGCAGACACTAGTAGGGATGTCTGGGTATTCTCTCAGGAAAGGGAAGTGGAAGCATAATCAAGAGCCTCCTCAACTGTACCTTCACATCTCTTCCATTCCAGCAAGACATACGAATCTACCTTTACCTTTTCCCATTTAAGAATTTATAAAAAAGTATATGCAAAGGTTAATATATCAAGAAATTCATTATAATTCTGCTAGAAAAATCTAGATACTACCTAAATATCCAACAAGTGAATATCAATTTAATTTGCCAATATCTTACAATAACTTACAAGTTATACCATTAAACACAGTGCTTACAAGTAATATTTTAATATGTCAGAGTAACATACATGGTTATATAAAAAGAGAAGTTTCCAGAATAATAGAGTTACGGTCCTGTTTTTTGAAATAATATATATGTATAAATACATAAGACTCTGGAAGGACACATCCAGATAGCTAACAGTGGTTATCTCTAAAAACGGGATTATGGATATCTTTCTTTGGTTTATCTATGTTTTCTGAATCTTCTGAAATAATTATTATTCTTATAATGAGAAGAACAAAGTTATTTTTAATTCTGAAAAAAAATTAAAACAGATGCCTCAGGGAAGAATGGGTTTTGAACCACTGGAATCATAAACCAGGCACCAGCTGCCACCTGAAAATCTCAGCTTTAAAATAAGCCAGACTCTTGAACATACCCAAGCATGTGTTTCCCCTCCCATGCCACACATACTGTTCTTTAATATAAGAAATCAAATGATTCATTCTGTTCCCTTCCACCTTACCCTGACATAGCAAAGATGGAATGTGCACTATTTCCGAATCAAAACAGGCACAGTGCAGCAAGAGGCCCTTCCAAATGATGAAATTAGATTAGAAGTTAAGGCAAAATATGTTTAACTGGCTTTTAAAGAAATTTGGTGGAACACATTACTATAAACAGTACATTTGGGCAGCCAAACAAACTTTGCCCAAAGAAAATCAATTTTGCTCCCCAAACAATGAGAAAAATTACTTTAGATTCGACATTAAATATTGTCTTAAGTATTTTTTACGAAGCATTTCTATAACTCTGTGTAGAAATAGGAGTCAAAGGATGCCTTGGTTACTATGGTAACAGTCTCTCTCGGAAGAGCCAAGGATGAAGTAGCGTACATTCGCCCTGCATATATTTGGCCAATCAATAAACAAAAGACTTAATCTGCATGCATCACATTAGAAAAGTGCTCAAGGTGTACACGATTAGTAGAAGGGTAGGGGTATTCAGGTATTCGGGGTTCAATCATCCAGCCTAATTTTCAGCCAAGCATTGTTAACACTTTCTTCATTTAGAAACCCATTATGAAGATAAATTATTGCTAAAATGCCTGTAGATACTTGAAAAATGGAAATCTTCATTACACAATTTTAACATAACAGTGTAACATGCAAGGTGGTAAACTATGATTAGGAATATAGAAAAATATGTGCTCTAGTGGGAGAGGCACACACCCAGGAGCCCCCAGGAGTAATGGTAACAATACTACAGCTAATATTTCCAGGACATTTACTATGGGCCACACACATGAGCTAAGTGTTTTCCATGAATTTTTTTACTGACTCATTTAAACAACCTTAACAGTCACAACTATGAGTTTTCATTACCATTTTTCAAATGATGTGAGAACTATTTTTATTCCTGTTTTATTGATGAGGGAACTCATACTACGAGATTCAAATAAGTATCCCAACAGCTTCCATCTTGGCAGTGCTGGAGCCCAGGGTTCAAACCAGAGCTGTGAGCTATGGTGGCATGCTCTATCCACTACACCATACTTCCAGCATATAATAGGCCCTCACTACATGTTCTTCCCTTCTTGAAAATCTGTAGTTCCAGGGTGCCTGGGTGGCTCAGTCAGTTAAGCATCTCCCTTCAGCTCAAGTCAAGATCCCAAGGTCCTGGGATCGAGCTCCAGGTGGAGCCCCACACAGAGCCCCAGGTCAAGCTTCTTGCTCAGTGGGGAGCCTGCTTTTCCCTCTGCCTCTGCCTGTTGCTCCCCCTGCTTATGTTCTTTCTTTTGCTCTCTCTCTGTCAAAAAAATAAAATCTTAAAAAAGAAAAAGAAAAAGAAAAGAAAACCTTCAGTTCCTCAGAACCAGCATAGGTTATTGTGAATATTAACCAATCTTGACTTATGCAGCATAAAAGAGAGTTGAGAATTATTAGAATATTTAAATTTCATTTTACTTCCTGGGTATAGCTTCTTCCTCCTTGAACACATGAACAAATTATCAACAAAAGCATACACACACACACACACACACACACACACCCCCAGGGGTTTCATCTCACATATTCTTACCTCTATTAATATGATATGGTCCCAAGAAATATGGCAGCAGGAATGGTGGCAGAGGGAAATACAGTAAACCGAACAGTCATCAGAAAGCTAGCTCTGTGACTCTGAGCGCTTCTGTAACATCACCTTTCTGGGCCTCAATGTCCTCTGCTATAGCAGGAAAGAGCTGAAGGTTTATTTCTTCCAAATAAATTCCAGGAGTAACTATCCATAAGATTGTTGCTGTGAACTGAATGGCCCTTGCTCGTTTGAACTCTATTTCTCTTATAACTTTTTCTTGGAATTTCATACCTGGCTACAGGAAATGGGTCATCTTCAATCTTCATGCACAATGCCTACCTGCCAGGTAGTGCTCCCTGTCCCCTCACAGGCTCATCTTTGTAACAGAGATTCCACAGTTCAGCACCCTTTTGAAACCCTGATGCTTTTTGTATTCACTGAAATGTTTATTCTGAATTCTGTTATGATATAAATTATTACTCTGGGATAAAGACCCTAAATTGGGAGTGGGACAGCAAATACTTGCTTAAGTGAACCAAAAGTCCCTTAATATTAAAAAAAAAATGACCAAAGTATCAGTAAAAAAGCAAAAGAGGGAGGCACTTTAGAGGATCAATTGTTTTGGAATAGAATTACAGACTCGTTTCTTTCCCCGAGTTTAAATGGAAGGTTTGTGTCACCTTTAGACAGATTCCTTTTAAGTTGTTTCATGAGGCATTTTCATTAGTAGCATCTACACAGAAAAGAATATTTAGCATCTGTTCTTCACTTGATACATTTCCTTAAGTAAAATCATAAATACGATCCCTGAATTTCACACCTATCTGAGCATAACATGAAGCTAATATTTAAGCCATCTATAGGAAATGTTTTCTTGCAAACTCGACATGGGAGTACATGGAGCCTCTCTATCTTTGGTCACGTGGAGATAGGAGCTTTGTGCCTTAAAAGGCACAACCAAGTGTCAATTGTCTGGCTCCTTAAGAGGCAGACCCATTGTTGTCTCAAATACCAGCTGCAGTTTGAATTCACCTGGAATGGTGTTTCAGAGAAATCCTTTTCAGTGGCGGGAGAGGAGGCCTGTAGTCTAAGAAATAATTCCGTGTTGGAACTGAGAATCAAGACATTCCTCTCCCCATCCTTTTAAAGCAGAATTTGCAAACTGCTGGCCCACGGGTTATCCCCAGAAGGGATTATATAGGCTGCAGTGGGGTCTGAATAGTGTTTTACATTTGAATTAATCGTCAATGTTTAAAAATCATTAGATTTCACTGCTTCTCTTGAAAAAGCTGGCAACTCTGGACCTGCATTCCCACATGGCGACCATCTGCTGAATCTGAGTAGGGGCTGCTCATATTTACAGTGGCATGTGCTATCCAGTGCCCCACTGTCCCCACCACTCCTGAGTGTTTGTTTACTCTTCAGTGAGGCTCAATGTCACCCTCCCCATAATATTTTATACCTGGACCACTTCACCATTTCCTTTATCTAGAATGATAAATATTGAACAGCAGGTATAGCTCAGAACCCAACCAACTAGAATTATTGTAGGCACTAGAAGAAGTGTCTGGGGCTCCCTGCGATGCTGTGAGTTAACCCTTTTGTTGTGGGACTATGTACATAGTGGTGAGAAGTTGCCTAGGAAAAACCCAGGGCACTTGGGGCAGCTTGTGGGTCCCTGAGGACTGTAGCGGAGCCACTTTCCACCTGCTGCGGACGTGACTGGACGTAGTGGGCTTGGTGCTGAATATCAGCCTTGCTTTAAGTATTTAAATGTGTGGCCCTAGCTTTAAGTGAAATTCACTTTTGTGAACAGATCGATAGAAATGGACTGCATAGGGCATCACTCCCAGGTTGAATACTATGTCAGTGTCTGTGTTCTATTTTCCCTGGTATTACAACTTCAACCTGAATTTTTTAAAAGCAGTTTCCCCGGGGAAAATGCTAAATGCCATATTCACAAGTTCAGCTAGAATTGGTCTTTCAAGCAGGGAAAAACATGCTTACTGATAGAGAACAGGTGGTAACACAAACTTTATATTCCTATCTTTCAGTTGAGTGTCACAGAGTATTTCATTCATGAACTGTCCCATTTGGTTATGTTTTGAGTTAAAATGTTAAACATTTTTTTTTTAAGTTATGACAGCGCCTCTCAAGGACATCCAAGAGGCTACATACATGGTGGATGACAGAATTTCTCAACCTCGGCAGTGCTGACATGCTAGCCTAGATCATTTTTTGGTGGTGGTGGGGAGGGACTTTCCTATGCATTGTAACATTATGGCAACATCCTTGGTCTCTACCTACTGGATGCCAGCAACTATCCCCAGGCATGACAACCAAAAACTGCCAAATGTTTCCAACAAGGCAAATGACTCTTGGTTGAGAGTCACTGGTCTATATTCCCACAACCCAAAAGGGTCATGTGGTTGATAACTGCTTACAACCCCAAGTGTAATATCATAATATATTGTTAGGACCATAATGATGACTTATTTCTATATACTACAAATAGAGATTTGACAATTTGTGATGTTGCTTAACATGACCTTTTAATTGGCTTTTCTTTTGGGAAGATATGAAAAAGCATAGTTTTAGATAGTCATTTGGAGCCTTTTTAGAGGGGGTGAGAAAAAGCACAGTTTTGTTTCATGTTTTCTAACTCATTAAAATTCTAACTTTTAGATTTTCTGGAACATTTGTGATGATTATAAGGTCTTTCCTCCACAATACTCCTTGTGACTGATTTTTTTTTAATAGGCTCCACCCCCAACCCTGTCGTTCCAACCCGGGCATGGAACCCAACTGGGGGCTTGAACTCACAACCCTGAGATCAGAATCTGAGCTGAAATCAAGAATTGGACACTTAATCTACTGCATCACCCAGGTACCCCATTGTGCCTGATTTTAAAAGGCATATGTCCTTAATTACTAATTTTTCCTATAAATACAGGACTATGAAGAAGAATCAGACTTAGGGAGGTTAAGTGACTTCTCCATAGCCAAAAAACTGCTTAGAGATTTGATGCTTGCACTTGTGATTGATCTCTTCAGAATGAAGAATTCTGTGGGCCATTTGCCGAGATGGTATACTAAATAGTTCTTCTTATTCCCTGTTGCAGTATTTTCCACAACCATTATAATGAACTACTGCTCAAATTATTGACAGGGAATATTACCTAATACTGAAAGTGCTTTGAAACTAGCAAAATGATTAACTTAAGTTCAGGGTAGTTTTGATATTTAATAATAACAGCATTCACCTGGTTAGAGGTTTTAGAGCTACACTTGATATCCTGATATCTCCCTTTCATCACCTACCTTTAACAAGCCCTGTGAAAACTGCCTTAGAAATAGATTTGAAGGGGCACCTGGGTGACTCAGTGGGTTAAAGCCTCTGCCTTCAGCTCAGGTCTGTCTCAGGGTCCTGGGATCAGAGCCCTGTGTTGGGCTCTCTGCTCAGGGGGGAGCCTGCTTCCTCCTCTCTCTCTGCCTGCCGATCGGCCTACTTGTGATCTCTCTCTCTGCCAAATAAATAAATAAAATATTAAAACAAAAAAGAAATAGATTTGAAATCTTTTCTTCTCTCACATCTACCACTCCAAGTTTGCTTGGACCCTCATTATCTTCACCCTCAACTAGTACAATGGCTTACAATTAAAGTTGTGCTTTCTCAAATCACCCACCATTTTGACACCATGATTACTGTTTGTAAAACTCAAATCTGATTTTATGTCTTTATTTAAAAGCTTCCCATTGCTTACAAAGGCCAAATTCTTTATCTCACACACACACACACACACACACACACACACACACACACACACACCTTTCTACCCTCAGATAAGCATCTTTCTACTATGTGATAATTAAGCTCACAAGCTATTAAAAAAAAAGGTCTATTATGTGCTTTCCCATTTCTGTGTCCCCTTGGTTTGTAACATTCATACCTGGAAAAGTTCCACTTCTTTTAAACTTACCCAGAATGCCACGTGCCCCATATTTTTTGCTATCCCCTGAAAGACTTAACCTTCCTTGTTGTTCCAGACCTTCCAGAGCAGCATTTTTTACTGTGGTCTTGGAATCATTTGTACGTCTGTTTCATGCATGAAACAGTAAGCTCCTATAAGGTGGAAAACTGTTCAACTCTATGCTAACATGTGTATCTTTCACTTGGTAAAGTGTGCACCATATAGAAAGATTTTTTTTTACTTTTTCAAATATTTATTTTATTCACTTTAAAATGGGTCTATCACATGGCAAGCACTCAGTAGATATTCCTAAATAACTGCATTATTTAAAAAGTTATAATGTATTTAAATAATTTCAACAGATACTTACTGGATGCTTTCTGTCCTAGTTCCTGTTCTAAGTAATTTAAATCAATAATATGCATTCAATCACATTCACATAGAAAATAAAGTGATCTATATAGTTTCTTAGTGTTCAAAAAGAGGAGAGTTTCCTTAGAGACAGAATCAGAGAGCTTACTTTGTGGTTAGTTTTTTAATCCATAAAGATCCAATTAAGATTTTATTATATAAAATACATAATATGTTAGCACAGTACCCAGCATTTAGTAAAAGTTAAGTATATGTTGGTTGATGTTATTACTATTATCATTACTGTTATTTTTACTCCCTATTAGAGGAAATACCTCAAAATGGAAAAAAAAATCCAAATAATGTGAGGTGACAAAGAAGTTGTAAAACTAAAAATCTATAATCTATTAAAAATGTTTTTACACTTCAATTTATTTTTTAATTCAGCAAGTATTTATTGAATCCAGTTAAAGCAGAAAAAATGGGATCAGCCAAAGTAGAAAATGCTATGAAAAGATGGATATGTCATTAACCCCCAAATTCAGTGATTTTCATTTAAAATATTAATGAAGTTAAAAAATAAAGGACTTGTTTTAAATGGTGTATTTCTTTATAGCATAGTTAGTATCCTTCTATTGATTAGAATATCTGATCCACTAGGCTGTCTATATCATGAACCATGTCATTGAGTGTCTTGTAAATGAAGAGCACAAACTATCACTTACAGTGGGGAAGTTTTTGTTTCCACACTTGCTTCGGTCTTCTTATTTTATGTCACACTGTGGCACATGCATTTGTTTAACACTGTTTGTTCCCCTTATAAGAAATCATATCCATTCAGAGAAATCCTATTGCCTATGGACAATCCAAGTTTTGTTATTTATTTTTGGGATAATTATCTTGGGTTTTCAAATCAATGGTAACTTACACATTGGGTACTTTTTCTCTAAAAAATATAGTCTAAATTGACAAATATTTGAGAGATATACTTGTATTTGTTCTTGTATTTTTAACATTTGAGTTATACTCTCCAATATGACAGCTGCTGACCATATGTAGTTTCTGAACTAGTCTGAACTTAAGTGTGCTGTAAAATCTCAAAAAATTAGTACAGACAATAATATAAAATAGGTCATGTATTTATAATAGGTCATATAACCTTATGTGTGTATGTATTTGTGCAAATAAATATATATGTTGAAATAGTATTTTATGCACTAGGTTACATAATATATGAAAATTCCATTATTCCCCTTTTTAACATGTGGTATTAGAGAATTTTAAATTGCATATACAGATCACCTCATATTGTTCTTGTACACTGCTGGTTTCAACAATTTGTTCCTAGAATGAATTATATTTTTGTTTTCCTTTATCCTGTGTTAACTATCACTGAAAGAGAATTACAGGACCAATTGCTCCAGTAACCAAGTTTACAGATAAGGAAATGGAAGTTCAGAAACACTTATGTGATATACATTCGTAAGGCTAACTAGAGACATAAGAGAAGTGGAACATGTATCTATAGACTTCCAGAGCTAAGCTAAGTTACTGGCAAAGTAGCAGATAACAGTGAGTAACTGTTCCATGCTGTGTTGCATTCATCTCGGAATTCTGACATGAATCTTCCTTGTGTGCAATGGGGAAAAAGGTAAAGCAATTGTGTTAAATAATAATAATGATAAAGTTAGCTTTGTAAAGAAGCAAAAAAACTAATAAATTCCAAAATGGGATCTTTATATAGTAAGAGATACTAACTGATAAAATGAACCTGTTAAAATATCTCTGACCACCTCTATACTTTGGTGACTTTGTTTACAAAGTAGTAAGAATGAGACTGTGTCAATGAATGAAAAATAAAACCCACATTTCTTGGGAAGGAGGCATCCGTCTTTTTCTATTTGTAAATGCTGATGAGCAGAGTTTAAGGAGGGCTAATGTCACCCATTCATCTTAATTAAAGAGTTAATTGCTCGTGTATCCTGATTTAGTTAACGCAACCTGGTAGCGTGGGAAGCCCTTCCCTCTATGTATTTTATTGACCAGTGAAATGACATCATCAGTAAGTCTCAGGATTTATTCATGCTTCAGCCTATCCTCATAATGTTAATAGCCTTGTACATGATAAAACTTTCAAGAGGAATGGAGTCCTTGTGCCTGGCACAGAATACAAAAAGGACAGTGGCTGCTAATGTCTCGCTTTAGCTGTCATTGAAGGATTCCTTCAAAGTCTAGGGTCATGAAAATAGTAAAAAGTAATTTTAAATGCTAGTTTTCAGAAAATGTTTACATGTGGAATCATGCATCTTTTGCAATTGCACATTAAATATCTGAAAGTTAACAATATTCACTCAATATTACCAAACCACAGGCAAGAAAGCATGCATTGCAAGGAGAGAAGATTCCACTGGCAAAGAATATTTTCAAAACATACATGCTCCCTTCTCCTCTCCATCTAGGGAGTTGAGGGAAATTGGGGTGGGGGGAGATGAACCATGAGAGACTATGGACTCTGAAAAACAACCTGAGGGTTTTGAAGGGGTGAGGGGTGGGAGGTTGGGGGAGCCAGGTGGTGGGTATTATGGAGGGCACGCAATGCATGGAGCACTGGGTGTGGTGTAAAACTATGAATTCTGTTACGCTGAAAAGAAATGAAATAAAAAAAAATAAGTTAAAAAAAAAGAGCAAAAAACCAACCAACCAACCAAACAAACAAAAAAATACATGCTCACATAAACCCAGAAAACAAAACAAAACAAAAAAACAGAGACCAAATTATTACCCATGAATGGGATGAGGGGATTCCTAAAAACAAGGTTTTTCAACCTTTAAAATATAATTTTCCTCAAAATTCTCTACCATTTCCCCAGAAATAATGTGTTTAGCTGAACTAAAAAGCTACAGTGGATACATGACTAATTTTAGACTCACACCCTTGGCTAATACATTAAAAAAAATGGAAAAAGAGGCAAAAATCAAAGAACAGCAGGGAAAAAGTACTATCTTGAGGGCATACAGAGGCAAAAACATAGAAATGATGTTCAGAGTTAATGGGCCTTTTTGTGTCTCTTCTCACATGCAGCTATAAGCAGTCCTAGTTAAAGTTAATTAAAGTTAGCGCCTTGCTTCTACAAACAAAACTGGTTCAAGAATCATTCCCTGTTTTTGAGCTACTGATTACATATTAAATGCCATGTTATGGTCAAAGTAAATACCCTATTGTTATATGAAGAAAAAATACACATATAAAAGCATAAGTTTAGAGGTAGAAGTATTATATATGTTTATATATAAATTTATTTATAAAAATATATATATACACATATGTGTATACACACACACACACACACATATATACCTACACACAGTGTAATGTTCTTGTATAGGCTGAGGCATCATGATAGTCTTAGAGTGATCAGTTAACTGATCTGTTTCAGTATGCACATCTGTAATATGGTGACCATTACCGTACTTCTCCCACAGAGTTAGTGTGAGTGTGAATGAGTTAATGTATATCACACTTAGAACACTGCCTGGCATGTGGTAATAAGCACCATGCAAGTGTGAACCATAATTATTATTCTCGTGACTAAACCTGCCCTTTTACGATAATGATTCATAGAGTCTCTTTAATATAGAGTTCCACTTTTAGTCTTAGAAGTGCCATTTTTCCATTTTTTTCTTAAACTTTTTTACATATATGAGAAAAAATAAGTTTGATGTGATTACATATGTCCATAGTGTCAGCATCATGTTGTAGTTAAGATCCAAGACTTGTGACACGAAGCAAATACTGGCTCATATCCACTTTCTACCTCTTTGTAGCTCCATGACTTGGGAGAATGGCCTAACAACTCTAAGTTTTGGGTTTCTTTTCTACCAAATGAGGATAAAAATAAGATGTTCCTATGGTAGTTGTGAAGATACGCAACCAGTGGTTGTAAAAGGTTAAAATAGTATCTGGCATATAATAAAATAATGATAGAATTTCTACTTTTCTCCTTTTAATTATGAGGCCAATGAGGTATAAGAAGGAGAAAAAAGCAAGAAAAGCCCATTGTTGAATATTAATAGTTGTTATCAGGGGGTGAGATAATGAGTCTTTTTTTCTTTCTTGATTTTCTACATTGCTCTTTTTCATAGTGAGCATGGTAGAAATAAGGGATGAAAGTGTGCTAGAAACCTAGGGTCACAGTTCAGAGGAAGGAAACCTATTCCCAGCAGTGGGTGATCAAGTGGAAGTTATTAGACAGGTAGGAATACTATAGACGGACATGGAGGGAGATTATTACATAGAGGAGGCTGGGCCAAGTTTTCAAAGGAGAATCACAGTCTGTAATAGAGAAAAATGAGCAAGCCTGACATGATGCTCTTAAGGCTCTGTGGAAGAATAAAAGCAGAAGTTGAAGAACTAGGTAAGAGATGGAAAAACTTGAAATTTATTCTATAATAAGTAAATAGTCACCTAAGTAGGTAAGAAATAGGACTGCAGAGTCCCAAATTAAGCATTCCTTATATTTTAAAGTAGCATGTAAGGCAAAAAATCAGATAAGGAAAATTAACCATGAAAATAATTTAAACCTTTGCCCCTGTAGCATGGGGGGGAGATGCATCCCATGTGACAGTCATGTATACAACCATAAAGAACAAATTCCTTATCAGACAAAATTTTTAAAACTATAGTTAGATTGAGGAAGAAACAAAAGAAAGTTGATGTGTAGGTATCTGCAGGCTTTCAAAATATTTCACCTTTAGGAGTAATGTTTAATGAATCCCTAAGAAGTAAACAGAAGGGGGGAAATGTTATGTTTCTGTACACATGCTGGCCTTATGCCATTCTATGCTAATATTAAGTGGCATTTTAATAATATTTATAATTTACAATAATATAACATAACATTAATGGCATTTTTATACATGCTAATAGATTTGTTTGTGATCTTTATCATTAGACCAGATACTTTATACTTTATCTGAGGTTTTTTTGTTTTTGTTTTTGTTTTTAGCACAAAAGCAAGTAGAATACCAAATGGCTGTGAGAGACTGTAAGTTACGGGTCTAAAGTAGAAATCAAGGGCATTAAAATACAAGGTCAGAGAGACTGAATGATAGAATTAAGGATGATTTAAAGGACTCACTGAAATTATGTGACCATTGGCATACATTAGCAAACGTAGAATTGCTCTGATAGGTGGATGGCCAGAAAGCACATAGATGTTTTGACTTGTGGAAGTTGAGGTGAGAAGATATATCAAATTCTCGTCAGCCAGTAGAATAGCAGCTCTAAAGAAACGGTCAGGCCAGGTGAGAAAGATTTTGGATACAGGTGGAGTTGACGTGGAAGGCAAATAATTTCAGAGTCAGAATTTAATTCTCTACACAAAGCCTTGACTTATGAGAATGGGACACTTACTTGTATATACTTTAACTAGCTAATTTTAACTGAAGTTCCTGAGGATGCCATCTGCAGAGGGCTCCTATAAGAACTAAGGAAGTGTGTCTTATCTTCATCATTAAAAACTCCATGAGGTTACATAACCTCCTGCTTCATTAGATTTCTTATATCAGTTCTTAAGGCGCCTTCATTCTAAAGGATTTACTTAGTCTTCCCTCAATTATAATTTTCCTACTTTGTGATTATATAATCCAGAAATATTTAACCATTTTCAGGTGTTTTTTTCCCCTTCCTATGCAAAATCTACTTGATACTTATAGCTATCAAATCTTCTTCTGTAGGTTGCCATGTATATATTGGATACTTAATAGGAAGAGAGCAAATGTTCTCAAACTGAAGAGAGGCAAGAAAGGTCATGGCTACTTTTGGAAGTAAACTCACACTTAAAAAAAAAGGACCAGAAATGTTGACATTAAGACATTTAAACGTGGTATTACGGTGAATCTTCTAACTATCCCTAAAGCAGATACAATTACCCCAGTATTAAGAAAAGAGAGAAACTCGAGACTGAAAAAAATACATCTTGCTGAAGGCTACGCACTGGAAGGATGTGAAACCAGGGTTCAAAGTCAAATCTGTTTAACTCCAAAGCTCAGCTCTGTCCACTACATCCCAGTGCTGCCCTAACTTTATCAACTCTGTTCAATACACTTAAATATAAACTGTAAAATGTTTCTTGCATGCAGGTGTTGTACTTTTTATTTTCAAAATATTAATCAAAACTTAAAATAACTCAATATGAAGTAATACCTCAGAAAAAATATATGTTGTGGATTGCCAAGCCTACTTGAACGCTTGAATTAACAGTAAGTTTTTACAAAACTGAATCTTACTTTGAGATATACTTTAAGATTGAAGTACTTTTTTTAAATAAATATAACTCTGGACAAGCCTAGTATAAGAATGGAAGCTCTTCCAATACTATCCACTTACTAATAAACATGTGCAGAGAGCGGAACAGAGCAGAGGACTTATAATTCTTTGACCATACCTAGTAGCAGAGATTTCTGATATCATCATGTGAAAAATTGAAGAATAAAACCTCCCAAGAAGCTGATGTAGGAAAACGGGACAAACTAAAAGATAGGTGGAGAACAGGCCATGAAGAACTTTAACAACACAGAACCATGGAGACAAGAAGGAAAATAAAAATGACTGAGAGAAAGTGTTCAAGAGACTTCAGGGCCAAAAAACATAGATATTAATCTCATGATAAACATAACATGTTGAGGGAGAAAAAGCAAGCAAAATCTCATTCCGCTGAACTGAAGTGATTCAGTTGGGAGAAATAAATTTTTAAAAGAGTCAAAAGGAAAGAGACCAGAGAAATAAAGTGAAAGACAATCCAATACAAAAATAAATGACAAAGCAGGCAGAGAAGTATTGTATTGACGAAAGAGATTGATTCTCCACATCAGAATGACAGAACCTGAGAAAGGAACAGAGGGCTCCTTATTTCCAAACAAGAGTGGGTGGGGAAGAAGGAAGCAATTAATAATTGAAAAAACCCCTGAAAATTATCAGAATCCAGAGCAATTCTATCATAGTAGAGGTAAATACTATCACAATTAAGATTGTAGTTAAGGAGAAATGCATAAAGAAGTACCATTAGAATATCAAAATAAAATCCAACTTCACAATCAATAAATATAGAACTTTAGTACATTCATATATATTTGTAACTGAAGGCAATCAATAATTGGTAAAACCTTTTGCAAAAGGATAGAGATATTTTTATAAGGATCATTATTAGTTATGCTAAATTTAGTTCTGCGTAATGTTGAGAACATTCAGACTCACTTGTAGTGGACTGGGAGACATCTCAGGTTGGCTTCTATAGTCTATCAAGGCTGGGCCAGATCATTTAGCTTCAGTTTCCCTTTCTATTAAATAGGAATAAACCATCAGCTCAGACTACCTCACAGTGTTCTGAAAATAATTTCCAGCTTTTTATGAATTGCTCTACCTACTTGTTGCCTTAGAAGGGCAGTCTGCTAAAATGGGAAAATTATTTTTGGAATAAGACAAATCTGGATTGGAATCCAGACTCTGGTGCTCACCATTTGTGTAACCTAGAAGAATTAATTAATATCTCTGACCCTCAGTTTTTTCATCCCAAAAAGTGAGAGTAACAGTGCACATTTCACAGAAGTGGTATGAAGATTAATGATCTAATATAATAATCTGCAACATGGTAGGCATTTTCAAAAATGATTCCCTTTTCCTTGATATCATTATTATCATCACCATTCTTACTCTGTTGCTAAAGCTGACATATTGATAACTCTTTTTTTAAATGGTTGTGTAATTATAGGCCTTATTTCTGCCTATGTAGCATTCAAGCCTGGCTCTTTAATTCTGAAAGAAATACATATATATATATGTATTTCTTTTCATATCTATTTCATATCTATTTCTTTTCTCATATACATATTTCATATATATATATATATGTATATATCTGTGAGTGCTCCAATACCTTTCAGGTAAATTCCCATTTTGCCATTGCTCTTGTTTAAAATAACTGGACACTTTCTCTTGTTCAACTAAAAACCTAGACCTACACGAAGAGTAAGAAACACAATGGCTCTGATGTCAGACAAACTAGTTTTCTTCTCATTTCACCTCTGTTGCACACACCCATTCATTCATATACAGGTAATTTTAAATTATCAACTATAAACCAATTATCTGCCAGGGCCTCACTAACTCCAAGGAGATTTCATCCAGTTACATGACTTTGGATACAATCTTTATAGTAATGATACCATATTCATATCGTAAGCCCTGAACTTTCCTATGGACTCCATATGACTTAGATATCCAACTACTAGACTAATATCTCAGGTAAGATGTTTAATAAGCATCTCAAATTTAGCATGTCAAAAACTCAGCTCCAAGCCCTTCCTCCAAAACATGCTGTCTTGCAATATACTGTCTGTTATTTGTGCCTCCATCTTTCCAGATGCTCAGCCCAAAACCCGAGCTGACCCTTGACTTATATCTGTATCTATGCTATCAGTTTCACCCACATCCCATATCTATGCTGCCAGATTTACCTTCAAAAAATATGTGTCAAAAAATTTATATATATCCATAATGACACTACCCATCACCTTCCCTGCCACCCACCTCAGTTTAAGCCATATGTGATTATGCTTCCCTGAATTATTTTAATACCTTCTAAATATTCTCCTTGCTTCCATTCTTGACCTCTTTCAGTCTGTTCTCAATACAGCAATCTGTGAGTCTCTGAGGAAGAGGGAAATCAGGTCACATCAAGCCCATTACTCAAACATGCCTTGTCTTCCTATCTCACTCACAGTAAATTGCCTAGAAAGGCCCAGAAGTTTTCACCCTACTCTACCCACCACCTGTCTGACCACACTGTCATGTGTGACAGTGAGAGGGATGAATGAGAGGGAGCACCACACTGTGCTATTCTCCCTCTCATTCTCTTCTCTCTAGCCATACTGACCTCTTTTCTCCATGCCGACATGTCAGGCTCATTTCTGTCCCACACCAAGGAACTGTTACCTTTGCCTGAAACACTCTTATTTTTGATCTGACTTCATGGCTCCCTCCTTTGCTTCCTTAGTTCTTGGTTCAAATGCCACTTTCTCTGGAAAGATGTCCCTGACTCCCTCTCTAGTCTCCTGCCCTGCTGTATTATTTTTCACAATGCCTTTCCTCATTTCTCATTCTATATATTTTGCATAATTTTTAGGCTTATCTTTGTCCCTCTACACTAGAATGTTAGCTCTTTGAGGACAGGGAGTGTTGTTTATTTTTGTTAATTACTTCATGGAACTTAAATTTGAAGGGTCAGGGAAGACAGTAAACAGGGATACCTGTCTCCAAGTTTGATGGGGAAAGAAAGGCTTCCTAGAAGTAAATGCATAAGGAAGTCACTGAATCCCTTGGGATTTTAGTTCCCTTGTCTGGAAACTGTAGATAACTAATCTACCCCCTTAAGGAGGAAAACTAAATGAGATCAGGGATATAACACACTTGCCAGAGGAACGGACAATTCAAAGACACACAAAATGTGTTCAGTGCCATTGTCATCCTCTCTAAAATGCTCTAATTTTATAGCTTCATTTTGTTCTACTCCTGCTATTTTCTACCCCTCAATCTTTATGTGGAATATTGAAGACAGTAGCAGTAGAATTCTATCGGTTATTTCAGGTCCAAATAAACAAATGAGATTTTGTAGAATTTGTTGAAGAATTATTGCTTATCTATTTGTCCTAATCATCTGATTACTGAAAAGCAACCAGAATTAATGCAAAATGCTCAAGTAGTTAACAATCTGGGTGTCTCAAAAGATGTTATTAAAAGGATGTTAGCAGGACTCTCTCATTGCTTTAAAACTCTTGATTGTGGTAGGCTCTAAAAAGCCCCTTCTGAGAAACGCTTAGTAGAGGCCAGTGGCCACATAACTTTTGGAATTATTATTAGCTTTGCACTCAGATTATATCAAAGTCCAGGAAGTCCAGCGAAGTGTGGTTACTGACGATACGGGGACTATTAACTTGGATACTTTTTCCTCTGCTCTACATATATTCTCATGAACGATTAGAGCTAAGCTCTCAGTGCTGCCTGATGCAATGAACATTTGTACACACACAGACAACATTTAGCAAATAGCAAGACACATGGACTTATGTTTAGCAAACAGAACACACACACACACTACAACTAAGATCTATTTATCAAACATCTATTACCTATCATAACTGGATAATTATTCATAGTTATATAAAAATATATATAAATATATATATTTATATAAATATGTGATAATGCTTTGATCAAGTAAGTTATTTTATGCTAGCTTATACATGTATAAATGCAAATTTAAGTGCTCCCTCTGTATTACTTATATAATCACCATTACTTATATTATTACTCTCTATATTACTTATATTGGTTGTCTACGACTAAAACGTATATACAACTTCAGGTATTCTATGAACATGTACTTAGAAATTTGTATTATAAAAGGCTTAAAAATACAACATCACACTATTTCCCGCAGAAATTTTCTGACAAACAAAATAATAAAAGCAGGAGTTAGGATTTTCTCCAAATGCTTCCTTACTAGCCATCTTCTCTTTCGACACTGACCTTTACCCTTAAGGAGACAACATGGGACTATTTCTGTTTCTTGAAGAGCATTAAATCAATTTCACTTTTACTTGAAAAAGAGTTATTGAGTGCTTTTATAAATGTCCCATGAATTGAGAAAATAAGAAAGAGTAGGAAATAATCTCTTTAAGGAGATCAATCAACTAAGACTACATAGACTAAAATTCACACCAGTTAAGATTAAAAACCATAAGAAATATACATGATCATAAAGAATTAAAAGTAAAAATACAGGCAAAACTTAGTGAGGCATATTCTCAGATACTGATGTAATTTAATTAAGGGAAATTTTCATTTACTTATACTCATGTATGCGTTTAAATACCCTGTGCACTAAAGCATTACATGAAGACCCCAAATTTAACTTTTGGAAGTTCTAGATAGTATAGCACTGTAATGTTAGAATCAAATATAGGACTCTTTAAAATTGATGAAGAAAGAAAAACAGAACCCTAGACCCTCCTTGAGCTGAAACGGATGGTATCTGCTCAAAGGGTCTCAAAGGGAAAAATTAAGCTTTCTCTTCATATGTTTGACATGTGACAAAAAACACTGAACAAAATCGTACAAAATAATTATCACTCAAGACCTCCTTTTACTTCTGGAGGCATGGGCTACTTTGTTAATACTTCATTTTTAGATCACTGAGGCTAATTTCTAAGAATTTTCCTCCTTTCACAACAGTCAAATTGATATTTAAGGGTCATAGTCTTTTGCAAAAAAATATTAATGTAAAAAAGAAAATCCATTAAGGTAAGGAAACAAACAAAACAGAATCTCATGCTTGGGGATAAGAATAATTTATTTGAGCATGTGGGACAATGAGTTATTTGGTCTTTCTTCACAAATGAGATAACTGTCATATCCCATCATATCCCACTACCATGAATTATATATAACAACATTTGGTGAAATATGAAATTCTAAAAATACACTGAAAGGCTGGAGTCATCTTAATGGTTTATTATGATAGGTGTTCCTGGTTTTGAAATATCTTCTTTCATCGAAGACAAATGGGGGCGACATTATTTTAGAAAGTCCACATCTTTTAAAAAGATGGATTAAAAGCTCTTTGAGACAGCTGTGCTGTTTTATTAGAAGAACAACATTTTCTTCCTAAATAGTCCTTGAGGGCAATTGCATGAAATAATCAAGGGACACTTTGGGGCCCATTCAAAATTAAAGCTCAAGGAAATGTTGCACAGGAGAAGATGGCAGGATAATCATTTTTGCTGTGAATATAAACATGTGAGTAAGGACAATAAAGAAAATCAGACTTAAATCAAAGTGCTGATGTTATACTTTCACATCCAGAAGACCTATCCTTTCTGTTGCACTGCCTCACACCTAGGCTTTGAAATCAGAGAAAAGTATATTTGAGCACCTTCTCGTTCTGTAAAGTCATAAGACCTTGGTCACGTTGATCAAACTCTTATAAGTATCTTTATCTTCCTCTGTGAAACCAGGACAGTCTTTTATACCTTTCTTGGTTGTGAGGATTAAATGAGATAATACAGGTAATGGGCATATGACAGTGTGCTTTAGAGAACTGAACAGACCTTCTATTTTGGAAACAATATGGCTTAGTAGATAAGCCCATGAGCTCTGATGTTAGATACTCAAGGGTACTCTCTCACTTCCTGTGTAACTGTGAGAGATTGATTCCATCTCTGAGAATGGACGGTGGTTGACTCATCTAAAAAGCAGAAATGATAGAAGTACCACCTGTAAAATTGTGAAGGTTAATCACAAAATGTAAAGTGCTTACTACAGGGCCTGGCATATAAATATAACAACAGCTAACAGTGACAGGCTCAAATGTAACCTTAAATAACACACATTAATGTATACAAATATAATATTCACAACTTCCAAGGGTTTTTTTTTCTTCCATTTTAAAGGTCTTTTGGTTTCATTCCTTGTCTATTTTCATATCTCTCAAGTGCCTCAGGAGAAAAAATCCTAAATATATCACGGATACACAAGGGCAGTGTGGAACACAGGCACTGCACCTGTCATCATGTCACTCATAATCACTTTTCTCTGCTCAAATGTGCACACCTGGGGAAGGTTGAAAACTCAGTCTCCTACATTATCCCCCATTTACAGTTGGGTACGGAACATCTGGCCAATTAATTTTCAGTAGTCTAGGAGGCTGGATCACCAATTATAGCATTCAAGGGTTCCTGTTTTTATTACCTTCCTATCATCAGCATACACTGGACCTGGGCAAGCTGCTTGCTAGAAGAGCTTATATTGCTAGCTAACATTCTAGAGAAGGATATAAACAGGGAGCCACAAATCACACAAGGCAAAACTGTAATTGGATATGACATTCAGTTCAGATTTTTCTTACGAATATACAAACTGCTTATACTAAGCCAAGTTAGCCAAGTTATGAATCTAATTACTTTGCCAAAGATAGTCATGAATTTCCATTTGGATTAGCCATGAGGTCAAGCAATAATCTTCAAATTATCCTCACATATTCTGTTTCCTAATAAGGAAAAAAAAACCAACTTACCTTCCTCAACTTATGATGGGGTTACATCCATATAAAACCATCCTAAGTTGAAAATATCCTAGGTCAAAAATGCATTTAATACACCTAGGCTGCCATAGATCAGAGCTTGGCTTAGCCTCCCTTAAATGTGCTCAGAACAACTGCACTGGCCTACACTTGGGCAAAATCATCTAACACAAAGGCTTAAATAAAGTATTGACTATCTTATGTAATTTATTAAATGCTGTACTAAAAGTAATAAACACAGTGTTTGTATGGGTAGAGAATTGTTGTAAGTGTATTAGCTGTTTGTCCTTGTGACAGTGTACCTGACTGGGAGCTGTACCTTGCTGCCATGGCCTGGCATCATAATAAAGTATTATATGCATATCACCAACCCAGGGTAAGATCGAAATTTAAAACTGAAAGTATGGTTTCTACTAAATGTATATTGCTTTCATGTCATGGGAAAGTCAAAAACTTTTAAGCTGGAGACTGGTCTATATAGCCTTTAGGATAAATTTTAAGAGTCCTCCCAAATTTATCCTGAATAGAGTGGTTCATTCAAAAATAATGAGCCAAACCTTCCTATTATGAGTAATTGTTTTCTATTGTAACAACATTTGCTAAAAATCCCAGTTTGGGACTCTCATTAAAGCAGAAATTTAGGGATAGGAGGCATGTATGAGGCCAGCTTCTCTTCTAGGGCTCCGTTCTTTGTAATTATCACGTGTCCAATAAATACAAGTTTCTGACAGTTCTATAGTGAACTCAGCAGGACCTAGGTCATTATTTAAGTTTTTTCTTAAGAATAAATATCAAATAATCTGAAAAGGCGTCTTAAAAGGTAAAAATGTGGCCATTTTTTTAATAGTTGCTGACTGCAGGGATTCAAAGGAAATTTTCTTCCTCTGCAAGGCAGACTCCCACTCCGGCTAATGGAGAATATGAACTTAACAATGTCTTATGTGGCACAAAGTTTAAACATGCCTGCTCAACACCCAGAATCATCCTGAAGCAGGCAGAGAATACTGGAATATTGGGGAAAAATGGGGTAGTTACCATTTTGTAACAATATATGTCTCCATATGCATGCATAGATTATATATTACATGTGTATTTACACAAGTTTTCTAGTAGGTCAAAAGTTGTATCTAGAATTTTTTTATTGAACTATTTCTCTCCCACTACAGATAATGCTGGCAGGACTGAAGTATCTTCGCTCCCTGTCAGTGGGTGGGCATATGAAGTTAAGCTTCACTGATCATTTCCTCTTCCCTGAGTCCTTAAAGAGGCAGATCCTTGAAGGGACCCTCCGCTAGTTTCTACTACCTAAATTCCAGAGCTTCTCTAGCTTCTGTCATTTTGTGAGGCCTGACTGTTGAGTCGTCTATTTGATTCTGTGATAAAACCAGTATGTTTTCAATTTATTCTTTTGTTTTATCTCCTTACATCAGTTAGTACTGGTCTCTGTTGCATGCCATCAGTGGTCTCTGATTCATGATGTACACGTGTTCCCACTTCTAGCAACCTCCCACTTTAGGAAATTGGACACAGGATATGTGTCCTCTCTTGTCCCCATAAATTACAAGACCACTTTAAATTAAACTTTTAAAACATCCTCACATTCAATTACATTAATAAAATACTCCTTTAAGAGCAATGACAGTGATTTAAATATGTATTTGGTCCTATTTTTTACTTCAGACTAAAAACTTAAAAATAAATAACTTCATTGATTCTGAAACATTAATCATTTCTCAGGACATGGACCAAACCTGACTAAATGCAAATAAGTTAGTTTCTGTATTTGGACATCTGAAGCAATATTTTTCCAAGTTTTAAATCATCCACATAGCATGTTAAATTATAGTGCCTCTCTTTCTTCTCTGACAGATTCCAACCTTTTGATTCTCTGCCTTCTTTCTTTGCTACAGTAAATTGATCCTTTAAAACATCCAGGTGCAAATGAATTAATGGTCTTCTATTGTGAGTGAGAGTGATTGGAGTCCCTCCCCCCTCCTTCTCTACATTGAGGTCCTTTCCCCTTCTGAGAAAACCCACATATCAATTAAACTCACCTGCTAATTAAAAGCTTGTTTGGAAAAATCCTTGCTAGTTAGAAGCAAAAGAAAGTGTAAAGGTGTCTAAAAATAGAGGCTTTGAATGTCAATTACTTCCTTCCTCCTTGGTTCCTGGTTCCTTGGGTTGAATTGAACGCTGATAAAGAGCTAGGGAAGGGAAAAAAAGGAAAAAAAATAGTAAGTATCTTTTTCACCTATATTTCCCTGGGAGTATATCATTGGTTTAGTAACTTCAGCTCTTTGTCAGCAACATCAAGATACACAGTTTTTATTCATGAGACGGAAACACCATTTCTCACTCCTTCTTATACAGCCACACTGATTTCCTGTATAAAGGCAGTAGAAACCCCAGTTCTGATACACTGGCTGTCAACAATCAAGCCAGAGCTTTTGTGAGCTGAAATATCAGAGGAATGAAAGTGAATGTGGAAATGATGCCCTGTTCTTTTTCTTAATGACACATACCTGCTCTTAGATCCTCAACCACTGTTCACTCCTATCTGCTTTTCCTGAGAAATGGGTCCTAAGGGCAGATTTATACCAATACTAGATTGTCTTTTCTTTCTTTTCTACCTCAGACTTAAAAGCTACATTGCTCTAAAGTAACATGCTAAATATCAAACTATACAAAATAAAAGAAAATGATAAAAATAGAACTCAGGAGACTGGAAAAGTCACAGTATGAACAAAGCCCTTTTTTTTTTTTAATGTACCAGACAATGAGAAGAAATTAAATTATGATCTGCCTTAGAAAATGACAGCTAATTTATCCATTTATTCATTCACTTAATATATTTTGTTAAAAGTCCACTATTTGGTAGTCACTGAACCAGGAAGTGGGAATTAGAAATGAAATTAAGATCTAGTCCTAGCCCTCGGGGAGTTTATAGTCTAAGAAAATAAATTGGGAGCAAATAGAAATTACAATAGCATTTGATATAGCTGGCAATAGGAGAAATCCAAGCAGATAGCCCAGATATGGAAGATCAAAGACTTTCAGAAATGGTCAAAGTTAAGCTACGTTCCAGAGGTTGAAAATAAATTACAAAGGAAGGGGAATGAGAATAGGGAAAGACATTCCAATGTTGCTGAATGTGTACCATGAAAGAGAATAGGACACTTCTGGGGGACCATCTGTCCATAGTTCACAGAAAATAAAGGGAAAGCCCAAAGAAAGATCAAAATATAATGGTATTTTAAACTGACAATCAGAAAATAGTGAGGTTTTTTTCTTTTTAAATATTTTATCATTTATTTGATAGGAAGAGCATAAGCACGGGGAGAGGCAGGCAGAGGGAGAGAGAGAAGCAGACTCCCCGCTGAGCAAGGAGCCAGCCGTAGGACTCGACCCCAGAACCCTGGGATGGTGACCAGAACTGAAGGCAGACACTGACTGAGCCACCCAGGTGCCAACTAGTGAGTTTTTTTTTTAATAATAGGATGTATAGATGGAAATGGGAAAGGACAAAGTTTCTCCATTTCATTAATTCCTTTATGATGTGTGAGAACAAACTATGTTAAGGTGGCTATGAAAAAACTTATTTATGAAAAAATCAGGGGTTAACTGACTTCACATAACTTAAGTCCAAAACAGATATATTCCCTATAGATTTAAATGTATAGAATTATGGTAGACTGCATTGCACAGAATAAGGATAAAATAGTTACTAATATAGCAAAGGACTGTAAAAAGACAAAGCCTTCTCAGAAAAAAAAAAAAGATTTCCCAATATGTTTATGTTCTAAAATAAGACATGGTTTGAAAAAAAAGAGAAGATATATTTACACAATGAAATACTGTATTAATGAGAATAAAGCAAATGTGATAATCTTCAATTCAGTTCAATTAAGGATACTGAGTAACTACTATGTACTAAGCTTGTTAATAGGTTCTAGATCAGTCATAATTGATGAATAATGCAGTCATCCTAAAACTGAAAGACTAACAAGGAAGATTATTTTTTAAAAAGAACTGTCAATAAGTACTCAGTGTTATGAGTACTCCATGTTTCTTCTGTTTTATCACCTAGAATATAAGGCAAGAAACTTTTCTTATTCACAGCCATGTCCCTGGTACCAAAAATAGTGCCTGACACTGTGATTAAGTTAAATGGATAAGTTGTAGCTCAATGAATGGTCTCTGGATGTGAGGGCTTAAGCTCTGGTTTTAATACAGTACTATGGCTATAGCCCTCTTAATCTTTTTCCATATCTTATTTTTGTTTGAGGCTGATAGAAATGGTGTGCCTAACTATAAAATCCAAAGTTCTTAGATAAATGATACAGCCCCAAATTAATCCTCCAAACTGTAAATCACCCTCCAATGATTTCTTATTGCAATAAAATAAAATCTCAAGTCTTACCACGGCCCGCTTCATCTCAACATTCATCTGACATTTTCCATACTATAGGCACACCGGCTTACTTTCTGTTCCTCAAATACACCAGATGTGTTTTTCATTTTAGGGCTTTTGCCCCTTTTTCTCTGCCTGAAACATTCTTCCCCCAGAATTTTTCATGGCTCACTCTTACAAAGATCTCAGATCGAATGTCACATCTTCAATGAAGCCTTCTCTGACCATCCTTTTAAAATCCCTCATTCATGCATCAGTATTATTTTAGCATGTCATCCTGCTTTATTGTCTCCATAGCAGTTCTTATTATTTGAAATTTTCTTTTTGTTTGTTTTTCCTCCCATCCTCCACAACTAGACTGTTAGCTCCACAAAGAGAAGGGAATTATATTGTTTATCCTTAAAGGAGTGCCTTGATAAAAGCAAGTACTCCGTAAATATTTGTCTGCCACATAAATGAATAAATTATCCAATGAGTCCCTCATTTAAATTTAGAGAACTATAAACTACTTTTCAAAAGTTTAACATCATATGTTATTATGAGTGAGCAATACATTATGAGTGACTACAATCCTTTGTAAGTGTGAGTCATATGAGGAGATTTTAGTCAGCTGTTCATTTCCATGGAAAAGGTACAATTTAAATTAGGGAGATGGCATAGGTTAGCAGTTAAAAATAGGGTATTAGAGCCAGAAACCCCTAGATTCATAACTCACCCTCTTACTGCATGTGAGTTCTTGGGCCAATTTACGCTAGTTTATGAATCACAGTCTCCTCATCTGTAAGACACAGACAGTAACTCTCACTTTCCTGGATTTGTGGGGTCCCATGAGATAATGAATATATTTAACATTGTGTATGACTTGTAGTGAAAGCTCAAGAAATGTTAGCTCTCATTATTAGCCTCATCATTTTTAGGAAAAAGTTAAAAAGTGAAATGCCTATTGTGAAAAGTGTGAAATTAACCCTTGAATTGAAACATTTTAGTTGAATTTTGAAATTTAGATATTTAAAAACAAAGGATTTTTGTTATATTTTCCCTGTGTTAATATTTCTTTAATTTTTAAAGCAACCACTTGCCAGCTTCATGTCTCAGCTTTTATATTTACCCACACTGCATAGTGATTTGCCAAAGTTTCTTTTGTGCAACAGTAAAATTAGACTTCATTTTATTTTTCATTTTATGAGCAGAGACTATAATTCTAAAATTTCTCTAGTATTTCCATAATGCCCTCTTACATCTTAAGTCCCTGTTAAAAGTTTCCCAACATGTTTTGCAGCTGCTTATCAAGTTGAAGTAATTTTTAAAATAGATTTTATTTATTTGAGGGAAAGTGAGAGAGATCATGAGCAGAGGGAAGAGCAAGGGGAGAAACAGACTTCCCTCTGAGCAGGGAGCCCAATGTAAAACTCCAGGATCATGACCTGAGCTGAGGGAAGACATTTAACTGACTGAGCCACACAGGCACCCCAAGAGTTTAAGTAATTTTTGCTGATATAATCATTCTCTTTATTTAACCAATCTGGAGGCTCATCCAGGTTCCACGGCAGTATGTTAACTTATTCTTTTTTTTTTTTTTTAAGATTTTATTTATTTGTCAGAGCGAGAGAGCGAGAGAATGAGCACAGGCAGAGTGGCAGGCAGAGGCAGAGGGAGAAGCTGGCTCCCTGCCGGGCAAGAAGCCCGATGTGGGACTCGATCCCAGGACGCTGGGATCATGACCTGAGCCGAAGGCAGCCACTTAACCAACTGAGCCACCCAGGCGTCCCTGTTAACTTATTCTTGATGGCTACTCTACATCTTCAGAAAGCAATCAGTGAGGCAGATTTAGTTTTATAACTTACATATAATATTGTTTTCATCTTAACTCCCATTTTTTCCATTCATTTGGTGCAGTCCTAAAATGCCCACATCAGGATATATGTAGCATTTAACAACAGAATGCCAAACTTCTTTTGTCCCTTGCTAGGTTAATACTGTATTCTCTTTGAAAAAAGAATCCACCTTTTCATCTCCTATAGAGTAAGACTATTTCTGTTTTTGCAGAAATCTGTAATTTTTTTCACCCTTGAAGCCTGTATATGGAAAACCAACCAGAGCAGGATTTTGTTGCTGTCATTGTGGGATTTGTATGTTATACTTTTTTTTTTTTAATCCACAATCAGCTAGAGTTCTAGAGATCTGAATTATGTGCTAACTACTCTGGTTAATTAGAGTGCTATTTAATTTTTGTAATTCAGCCGGTGCCTGAATAGTGCAAAATCCATTTGACCTGTGTCTTAGAGTTATCCATTTGCCACATGTCTCAGACCTTTTTAATGATGAACTGCTCTGACTGGTAATCACCTTTGGGCCTCTTGTTCTTTCTCTTTACAAATTAAAAAGGAGCCTGAAAAAACATCCTGGTGCAAGGTGCACAGGCAATACGGTGAGGTTACAAGAGTAAAAAACTAACAGCATTCCTGAATACTGATGACAAAAATGTAGTGAAACCATCTCCAATCTTCCTCTCCACTATTTGACAAAGCAGCATACTGAACTAAGCAGAGATTAGCAGAAAACAAGCTAGAGAAAATGTGGGTCACACCCTATATGGGATGTGTTTATGAAGGAGAGGGGGCTGTATAATCACACTGCAGTTTTAAAAGATTCTAGGTAGAGAGTCAATTAAAAGGGGTGGCTATTTAAAGAGATATAAATTTTAAGCTAGCTTGTTGTATTATAAGCAAGAAAGGGGCACCTGGGTGGCTCAGTGGGTTAAGCCTTTGCCTTGGGCTCAGGTCATGATCCCAGGGTCCTGGGATAGAGCCCCGCAGCGGGGGCTCTCTGCTAGGCAGGAAGACTGAGTCACCCTCTCTTACTCTGCCTGTCTCGGCCTACTTGTGATCTCTGTCAAATAAATAAATAAAATCTAAAAAAAAACAGAAAAGAAAAGATAGTGAGTTGGATATAGAGGGGCACCAGGGTGGCACAGTCAGCTCAGGTCATGATCTCAGGGTCCTGGGATCGAGTTCTCTGTTGGGCACCCTTCTCAGCGTGGAGTCTGCTTAAGATTCTCTTCTCCCTCTGCCCCTCCCCCTTGCTCTGGTTCTCTCTCTCAAAAAAGCAAAATTGAAAAAAAAAAAGAATGGTGGTATTAGAGACTAATTCATTGAAACACCATTATTTTGTGGCTACTATGTGTTAGGTCCTATTTTAGATGGTGGCAAACACATTTAAACACAAATGACAAGATTGCTGCTCTAGTAAAGCTTACTTTTTAGTTGGAAGGAGCCAAAAGGAAGAATGAGTAAATAAATAATGGACAAAAGAAGTCGGGTTACTATAGGGTAATGGGATTCAGAGAGAGTTAGAGGGGATTTCAGGTTGGGAGATTAGGAAAGAAGTATTCTCTGAAGAGAGGACATCAAAAAAGCATTGATGGATTAAAAAAAAAAAGCAGTCACAAAGTATAATAAGCAGAAACAAGCTTGATATGTTCAAGGGAAAGAAAGTTGGTATGTCTAGAGTTGAGTGGGAGAGAGGAAACTAAAATCTGATGAACTAGAAGAAATAGGACTTTTTAAGTTGAATAAGAGATGAGATGTTAAGTCTTTAAAAAAGAAAATAGCATGACTGAAATTAGGTATTTTTTCAAAGATTTTATTTATTTATTTGGGAGAAAGAGAGACAAAGACAGGGACAGAACATAAGCAGAGGGAGCTGTAGGCAGAGGGAGAAGCAGGCTCCCCGCTGAACAAGGAGCCTGATGCAGGACTAGATCCCAAGAACCTGGGATCATGACCTGAATTGAAGGCAGAGGCTTAACCAGCTAGCCACCCAGGTGTCCCTGAAATTAGATTTTTTTTAAAAGATTTTATTTATTTATTTGACAGACAGAGATCACAAGTAGGCAGAGAGGCAGGCAGAGAGAGAAGGAGTGGAAGCAGGTTCTCCGTTGAGCAGAGAGCCCGATGTGGGGCTCGATCCCAGGACCCCAGGATCATGACCTGGGCTGAAGGCAGAGGCTTTAACCCACTGAGCCACCCAGGTGCCCCGCTGAAATTAGATTTTTAACAGATCACTCTGGTTCCTGGGTAGTTCATAGATTATAGAGGTCAAAAAGAGACAGAACTAGATCAGTTCATAAATTCTTACTCTAGGACAATTTACAGTGATGAATCCAAGGTGAGAACAAGCAGAGGCAAGATTTGGGAGATTTTGGAGGTAATGTTGTCAGGTCCTACTGATGAGCTGAATATGGGGGCTGGACAAAAGAAACAAATCAAAGACAAATTTTAGATCTTGGTCTTCAGCAACTAGGTGGATGTCGTGCCATTTATGAGATGGGAGGATCTCAGAGAAGAGCAAGTTCAAAGAGGATATTAGTCTATTACAACATCCATGGGGTAAGTCAAATAAGAAGTTAACGGGCATGAGTCTGAAGGTTGGAAAATGTTCAATAAGAGGGAGATATTAGGGAATAGGTAGTGTTTTAAAGCATGAAATTAGATGATTGAAAGCGTAGATAGAAAGAGCCAAGGTTGGAGGCTTTTGTGGTCAAAAAGAATAACGGACATCTGGAAGAGTGAGGAGAATCCATGGAGTTGGGAGAAAACCAGAGTGTGTCTTGAGAGTCAAGAGAAGAAAGGAGTTCAAGAAGCAGAGGGAGGGCCAAGGGATGAAATGCTACTAAAGGTCCAGAGGAGGTAAGAGGGAGAAAAGTGGGTGAGTTCCAAGATTTATGTGGTAAATTGATTATTGATTCCACATTGACTAATGATTGATTGATCCACATTGAATCAAATCCACATTGAATAATGATTAATGATTCCACACTGATTATGTGGAAAACTTGATCTGATATGGTACCTAGATCAAGAGCACACCACTGCCCTTCTCCATATCACTCCCACCTCATTCTTACCTCCCTGCTTCCCTCATGCTTTTGGTCTATAATCTCATGATAAAAATCAACAAAAGGTAACCATTCCATTTTGATATCCTCTCCATGCTTCTACTTTTTATATTATATTTCTTATATATCTCTACCTTTTTTACTTTTTCACATTGTTGCTAGAGCTAACTTCCTAAAACACAGGTTGGATTCTCCCTTCAAAAATCTTCGGCAGCACTCCTCTGTCTGGAATTAAATTAAAAATCCTACCTTCAAACCTTGGCTTTAATGTATATGGCCCATAAAATGGTCTCTGATTGCCCCTGCAGAATTATTCTTTCTTCTGTTCTTTCCATTGTACAGTGTTTGTACCTATACATGGCACTTATTAAATTCAACCTTGGGAGTTTATATTTCTTTTCCCTATTACACTGGAAATACCTTAGGAGGAATTACTAAAAATTTGGATTGAAGCAAAAACAGCAACAGCAACAACAAAACAACAGTAGCAGAAGCACCAGCTCAAAAATAATCACTAATACTTGAGTATTTACTATGTGCCAGGTACAACAGCACTTAAAATAGTTCACTTTAATATTTCTTTTCTTTTAAGATTTTATTTATTTATTTGACAGAGAGAGAGAGATCACAAGTAAGCAGAGAGGCAGGCAGAGAGAGAGGGGGAAGCAGGCTCCCCGCTGAGCAGAGAGCCCGATTTGGGGCTCGATCCCAGGCCGAACCCTAACCCTGAGCCGAAGGCAGCGGCTTAATCCATTGAGCCACCCAGGCGCCCCAATCACTTTAATATTTCTTCACTTTTGGGGGTAAGTACTAGTATTATTCTGCTGTTACAGTTGAAGAACCTGAGGTAAGTCACATGTCTAATAATAAGTGACTGTCATGTATAGGTATATGCACACAGAGTAGGATCTGAAGTTTAACTTCTCCCTAAGTTTATGAGGTCTTCCCCAACATAATGCATAGAAATGATTACTAGACTGAGAACCAAAAGAACTCATTTAAGAAAGACAAGAGTCATTTTACTTCATTACCATAAATTTCTGGTTAAGGGATTCTTTAGTTTCCAAATCAATCAAAAGCTAAACCTCTGGAGAAGAGCAAGATGGTAGAGAAGTAGGAGACCTAAATTTCATCTGGCCCCAGGAATTCAGCTGTTGTCAAACCATTCCGAACACCTACAAACTCAACAGGAGATTGAAGACAAGAAGAGCAGCAATTCTAGGAACAGAAAAGTGACCACTTTTTGGAAGGTGAGACCTGCAGAAAAGTGAATCTTAGGTGATATATGGGAAGAGAGACCGCAGGGGGAGGGGCTGGCTCTGGGCAAGTGACAGAGCAGCAGAGCACAAAATTGGAACTTTTAGAAGTCTGCTCCACCGAGGGACATTGCTCCAGAGGCTAAGCAGGGCATAGAGCCCTTGCAGGGACAGTGTGCTCTCATGACCCACAAGGTCACAAAAAGACCAGGGGTATCTGAGTGCAGCAGAGCTGCCAGGTATTGGAGTGGGGAAGCTGTCTACAGAGACAGAGCTGAGGAGTGAGCTCTCAGCTCGAGGTTACCTTAAACCATGATCCAAGGCATAGTCAGACCACTATTCTTTAAGCAGGGACCCTACAAGTGGCAGATCCAGAAAGACCGCCTCTTTCCTCCTCCGAGAGGAGCAGTGCAGGAGTGCGTGGCAAGAATCTGCTGGGTTTGGAGACTCCAAATGGGGCCATGCACCAGAGATCAAAATGTTTGGGCACAGGCCAGGTGAGCTCAGAGTGCGGCCAGAGACCAGGGAGAGAGGAAGGATTGACTGCTTTTCTCTGAGGACGCACTGAGGAGTGGGACCCCAAGCTCTCAGTTCGTCCAGGGCTAGAAACAGGGCCAGAAATTGGGAGGCCACCATTTTCACTCCCATCCTCCAAAGCTCTACGGAAAGCGTTCAGGGAACAAAAGATACTGAAAGCAAAATTGAGCAGATTCCTTAGCCTGGTTCTTGGCAAGGGCGGACAGTTCTGCCTCAGGCAAAGACATCTGAGAATCACTGCAACAGGCCTATCCCCCAGACGATTAGCAAGAGCATCCAGCCAAGACCAAGTTCACCAATCAATGAGAACTGCAGAACTCCACAGCTAGGGGAATATAACACAAAGAATTCATGGCTTTTTTCCATGATTCTTTAGTCTTTTACAGTTAAATTTTTTTTAATTTATTTTTTTCTTATTTTTAAAAAGTTTTTCATCTTTCCTATTTTAAACATGTTTGACTATTTTATCTTATCAATACATTTTTAAAAAATCTTTTTATTTTCATTGTTATAGTCATATTCTATCCCTTCATTGTATTTAACCTAACTTTTTATAATACATACAGGTTTTTCTTTCTTTAAAGTTTTGGGATACCATTTCTTCTAACAGATCAAAATATACCCTAAATCTGGCACATGGCTTTATTCTAGTCTCCACCCTGATCACATTCTTTCCTCTTTTTATTAATTTTTTCAACAACTACTTATCAATTCCCTTTTTTAAAATGTTTTTAAAATTTTCATCTTTACAGTCATATTCCATCTCTTTATCATGTTCACCCTTATTTTTATGTGTGTGTGTGTGTGTGTGTGTGTTTTAATTTGGGGAGATAATTTATTCTAACAAAATACACCCAAAATCAAATGTGTGGCTCTGTTCTATTCACCAGTATGTATGTATGTGTGTGTGTATATATAAATATGTGTGTGTGTGTGTGTGTGTATACACACATATCTTTTTTTCTCTCCTTTCCTCTCCCCCTGGTTTTGGGTTTCTCCCCATTTTGTTAGTGTATATTTTTCCAGGGTCCTTGTTACCCTTTTAGTATTTTGTTCTTTCATTCATCTATTCTTATCTGGATAAAATGACAAGGCAGAAAAAATCACATTAAAAAAAAAAGAACAAGAGGCAGTACTGATGGCTAGGGACCTAATCAATATGGCCATTTATAAGATGTCAGAACTACAGTTCAGAATGATGATTCTCAAGGTGCTAGCTGGGATCAAAAAAAGCATGGAAGATACTAGAGAATCCCTTTCTGGAGATATAAAATCCCTTTCAGGAAAAATAAAAGAACTAAAATCTATCCAAGTTGAAATAAAAAAAGCTCTTAATGAGGGCAATAAAAAATGGAGGCTCTTACTGCTAGGATAAATGAAGCAGAAGAGAGATTTAGTAATATAAAAGACTAAATGATGGAGAATAAGGAAGCTGAAAAAAAGAGATAAACAACTACTGGATTATGAGGGGAGAATTCCAGAGAAAAGTGATATCATAAGATAAAACAATATTAGAATAACTGGGATTCCTGAAGAAGAAGAAAGAGAGAGGGGGGCAGAAGGTATATTGGAGCAAATTATAGCAGAGAATTTCCCTAATTTGGCAAAGGGAACAAGCATCAAAATTCAAGAGGCACAGAGAACTTCCCTCAAAATCAATAAAAATAGATCAACACCCTGTCACCTAATAGTAAAACTTACAAGTCTCAGTGACAAAGAGAAATCCTGAAAGCAACTTGGGATAAGAGGTCTTTCTACAACGGTAGAAATATTAGATTGGTGACAGACCTATCCATAGACGTGGCGGAGAAGAAAGGGCTGGCATGATATATTCAGAGCACTAAATGAGAAAAATATGCAGCCAAGAATACTATATCCAGCTAAGCTATCATTGGAAATAGAAGGAAAAATAAAAAGATTCCAGGACAAAGAAAAACAAAAAGAATTTACAAACACCAAACCAGTCCTACAAGAAATATTGAAAGGGGTCCTCTAAGCAAAGAGAGAGCCTAAAAGTAACAGACCAGAAAGGAATAGAGACAATATACAGTGACAGTCACCTTACAGGCAATTCAATGGCATGAAATCCATATCTTTCAATAGCTACTCTGACTGTAAATGGGTTAAATGCCCCAATCAAAAGACACAGGGTATCAGAATGGATAAAAAACCAATACTCATTGATTTGCTGTCTGCAAGAAACTCATTTTAGACCCAAAGTCACCTCAAGATTTAAAGTTAGGGGGTGGAAAACAATTTGCCATGCTAATGGACATCAAAAGAAAGCATAAAAAAGAAAGCAAGCAAGCAAGCAAGCAAGCTGGGGTGGCAATCCTTATATCAGATAAATTAGTGTTTAAGTCAAAGACTGTAAAAAAAGATAAGGAAGGACATTATATCATACTTAAAGGGTCTATCCAACAAGAAGATCTAACAATTTTAAATATCTATACCCCTAACATGGGAGCAGCCAATTATATAAACCAATTAATAACAAAATAAAGAAACACATAAACAATAATACAATTATAGTAGGGGCCTTTAACACTCCCCCCCACACTGAAATAGGTCATCTAAACAAAAGATCAACAAGGAAATCGAGGCTTTAAATGACACACTGGACTAGATGGACATCACAGATGTATTCAGAACATTCCATCCCAAAGCAACAGAATACATATTCTTTTCTAGTGCACATGGAACATTCTACAGAATAGATCACATCCTGGATCACAAATCAGGTTTCAACTGATACCAAAATATTGGGATCATTTCCTACATATTTTCAGACCACAATGCTTTGAAACTAGAACTCAACCACAAGAAGAATGTTGGAAAGAACTCAAATACTTGGAGGCTAAAGAGCATTCCACCAAAGAATAAATGGGCCAACCAGAAATTTAAAGAACAATTAAAAAAATTCATGGAGGGGAATCTGAGTGGCTCAGTCATTAAGCATCTGCCTTTGGCTCAGGTCATGGTCCTGGGGTCTGGGATTGAGCCCCATGTCAGGCTCCCTGCTCAACAGGAAGCCTGTTTCTCCCTTTCCCACTCCCCCTGCTTGTGCTTCCACTCATTGTCTCTTCGTCTGTCAAATAAATAAAAATCGTTAAAACAAAATTTAAAAAAAATTCGTGGAAACAAATGAAAATGAAAACACAGCTGTTCAAAATCTTTGGGATACAGCAAAGGTTTTCTCTCTCAAGAGAAAAGTACATAGTAATACAAGCCTTTCTTAAGAAAGTTTGCAAAGACAAAACCTTACCCTACACCTAAAGGAGCTGGTGAGAGAACAGCAAAGAAAACCTAAACCCAGCAGGAGAAGAGAAATAAGAAAGATCAGAGCAGAGATCAATGAAATAAAAACTGAAAGAATAGGAGAACAAATCAATGAAACTCGGAGCTGGTTCTTTGAAAGAATTAATAAGATTGATAAATCCCTGGCCAGACTTATCAAAAAGAAAGGACCCTGTTAATAAAATCATGAATGAAAGAGAGAGATCACAACCAACACCAAAAAAATACAAACAATTATAAGAAAATATTACAATCAGGGGCGCCAGGGTGGCTCAGTGGGTTAAAGCCTCTGCCTTCAGCTCAGGTCATGATCCCAGGGTCCTGGGATTGAGCCTCGCATCTGGCTCTCTGATCAGTAGGGAGGCTGCATCCTCCTCTCTCTCTGCCTGCCTCTCTGCCTACTTGTGATCTCTGTCAAATAAATAAATAAAATCTTAAAAAAAAAGAACATATTACAAGCAACTATACAGCAGCAAATTTGACAATCTGGAAGAAATGGATGCATTCCTAGAAACAAATAAACTACCAAAACTGAACCAGGAAGAAATAGAAAACCTGAACAGACCCATAACCAGTAAGGAGATTGAAGCAGTCATCAAAAATCTCCCAACAAACAAGAGCCCAGGGCCATATGGCTTCCCAGGGGAATTCTACCAAACATTTAAAGAATAATTAATACCTATTCTCCTGAAACTGTTCCAAAAAATAGAAATGGAAGGAAAACTTCCAAACTCATTTTATGAGGCCAGCATTACCTTGATCCCAAAACCAGAAAAGATGCCATCAAAAAAGAGAATCACAGACCAATATCCTTGATGAACATGGATGCAAAAATTCTCACCAAAATATTAGCCAATAGGATCCAACAGTACATTAAAAAGATTATTCACTACGATCACACTCCTGGGCTGTACATCCACAAATCAACCAATGTGGTATAATACATTAATAAAAGAAAGAACTAGAACCATATGATACTCTCAGTAGATGCTGAAAAAGCATTTGACAAAGTACAGCATCCTTTCTCGGTCAAAACTCTTCACAGTGTAGGGATAGAGGGTACATACCTCAATAACATCGAAGACATTGATGAAAAAACTCACAGTGAATATCACTCTCAATGAGGAAAAACTGACAGTTTTTCCTACTGTAAGGTCAGGAACACAGCAGGGGTGTCCACTATCACCACTGCTATTCAACATAGTACTAGAAGTCCTAGCCTCAGCAATCAGACAACAAAGAGAAATTAAAGGCATCCAAATCGGAAAAGAAGAAGTCAAACTCTCACTATTTGCAGATGAAATGATACTTTATGTGGAAAACCCAAAAGACTCCACTCCAAAACTGCTAGCACTCATACACGAATTCAGTAAAGTGTCAGGATATAAAATTAATGCATAGAAATCAGTTGCATTTCTATACACCAACAAGACAGAAGAAAGAGAAATTAAGGGATTGATCCCATTTACAATTGCACCCAAAACCAT
>PISX010011831.1:0-63424 GCA_004024625.1 Mellivora capensis
AAAAAAAAAGAAGTGGGAATCTAGGGACACCTGGGTGGCTCAGTGGGTTAAAGCCTCTGCATTCGGCTCAGATCATGGTCTCAGGGTCCTGGGATCAAGCCCCGAGTCAGGCTCTCTGCTCAGCAGGGAGCCTGTTTCTTCCTCTCTCTCTGCCTGCCTCTCTGCCTACTTGTGATCTATGTCTGTCAAATAAATAAATAAAATCTTTAAAAAAAGAAAAAAAAAGAAAGTAAAAGATGACAAAATATCTATCATGCAAACAGGAATGATTAGAAAACTGTTATGACTACATTAATATCATATAAACTCTACTTCAAGACCAATAGTTTTAAGGAAGAGATAAAGAAGAACATACCATGGGATTAAAATGGCAAATTCCAATGGGATGCACATACCACTTTCAGGTTGATAATGTATTCACAATTTTTCCAAGAAAACTCAAATTATGAGCTATATTTAGCTATCTATTAAGTCCAGTTGGACACATTCTTAAAACAAACAACCAAACTTTAAATTAATACCTATTCTCAAGGGTTAATGAAATCTTTATCTTTAAGTCTCAGAAACTAACACAGGTAATTTATAGAAACTTGCCCTCTCTCCTTGCTTCTTTTTTAAATTTTCATAAATTCTTAGTTCTAACTAGAATGGATATATGCTGTTACAGTATTTCTATTTCTTCACCTATTTCTACTCAATCTGTAATCCTTACCTTAACATTTCTCACATTTCAGTGTGTATTATAACCTGAGAATCTTGTTAGTAAACAGTCTGAGCCCCACCTCCTAAAATTCAGATTCATCAAGTTTGTGATGGAATTTTAAACTAGTATTTTAAAAAAATTTCCCTTCATGATTTTTAAGCATGTGAGCCAACATCTATATTTGAAGAAACACTATTCCAGTCTTTTTTGTTATGTTGTTTGCCAAACCGAGTTTCCTCCCGAATTTGGCCTTTCTTCATCTTTTATTATCACTGCACTAGATTGTAGCTCTGGAGAGCTATAATAATAATTGCTATTCCATTTCACTGGCAGAAGGGGGGCCCTCTCTGCCCCAAGTGTAAATCACATGGTAGGTTATCAGAGGAGAACTTTGTAAAAATTCTAGTGAGAAAAGACATGATGTGATTATATAAATATATATTAATATAAAAGTCTTTTAAATATTTAATTGTTATGCTTGAGAATATTTGATGGTTATGTTGGAAACAGCATACATAATATGTCAAATTATGTGTGGAAAGTATGTGAAAGTCGTGTACAAGGAGGATGAGGAGAAGGAGGTATTGTACCTTTTTAATAGAAGAGTCTTTGATGGAAACACCGGACTTTGTAGATGGCAAAGTTTGGTTTTTTTGGTAGTTTTGTGATGTCTTTTGCTAAAAGTTGAGGTCACATGCGTTACTGACTGAACATCTGATTTGGGACGACACAAGGGTCAACCCTGTCTAAATGAATAAAGTAGTTGGAACAGGGATTGAATGGTGCAGCTTTACCTACTCAGGGTTGGTTTCTGACAGCCAAAATCTGTGTACCTTCTCTGAAACAAAACATTACATGTTTGTTTTACTTAGATATTTTGAACAAAGTAAAGGGGATTTTATTCCTTCCATTAAACTATGATGGTAACTTCAGTAATTACTCTGTTCTTCTCTTTCCACACTTACAGGGATAGGTGAACTCTGTAAGCAAGTAATTTGCCCAAGCCAGGAAAGCAGGGAGATATGATTTATAATTCACCCAGCTCATGGCTTGGTGCCACATTCCTTCTTAGCACCGAGGTGTTTGGAAGCAATTTTGCTAATATTGGGGATGTGCACTGCACTGCAGGAAATCATCCAGGCTTAAGGCAGATAGATAGTTCTTCTAATTCAAGGATGACCAGCTCTATGCCCAACCTAATATCAAAGAAAACTGCATTCTTTTTGATTAACTAATCTTCTAATTCCACTGTCCCTCACACTTTATTATTACAGTACGTGTTTTGTTGACTGTTCACATTCCTATTATCTTACTGGTAGATAACTTAACACTTATCTTTAGTTTTATAACCCTCACGAGTTTTTTATATTTTTCATGAAGAAGTCAAATCAGGGAATAGATGATAGACAAAAAGGGAAATGCTATTTTTAATTGACCAAATAATTAGTTAAAAATATTCCCCTAAAAATGGAACTTCAAGGACAACTTAGCCTGTTTTGAGAAACAAATGAGCAGTTTGTGGAGAGAAAATAAATGTACTCATGAAGTAGCAACCAAGTCGATCACTCAGCAAGTGCATTTTATTTTTTATAAATGCACCATTGGCTAGCACAGAAAGCAAAAGGAACACTGGTATTAAAATGCAAATTAACATCTAGCATAAGAATATTGATATTTCTCCACATTTTCCTCATAGTGATTTTTGCCCATTCTAAGACTTAAAATTATTTGAGGAAATTTTCAAAATTACTTATTAAAAGTAATTTTCCCAGCAAAACAAAATTAAAAAGCTAGAATACAGTGATGATTTTTCTAGTTTAACATTTGTTATTTGAGAAGTAAGACTATGTTTACTGATTACATGCTGTCCATAGGGAAATGCTAATAAATGGAAGCCTAAATTACTTTCACTTACCTCAACTTTTAAATATAAAACATAAAAATAATGAAATTATATCATGGACAGGCTAGAAATACAGCATTCATGTATTATACATGGTAGATGCTGAAGAGTTTATTTATGTATTTCTGATGCTGTAACTTTCATATAGATTGCTAACTCTCAAGGGGAATATGTCATATTATGTCTACAAGTCATATATATTCTCACATGATTAAAATTAGTCATTGTTAAATGGGTTAAAGCAAAAATGGGACTACACGTGTGATGAAAATAAGTAAAATGTTTAAATAAACTTAGCAATAACAGTTAAAAATATGCTGCTAAAGTCATTTTATTATTTACAATGGCTCTTTTTTAATACTTCATACTAAAATAATTAAATATCCCCAAATGATTCATGGAATTATACATTTCTGTGAAAAATGTTTATAAGACAAAAATGATGGGAAAAGATCTAAATATGACAATTATATTATGGTAACAAAATATTACCTAGGTATTATCCATGTAAAGTACTATGCTTTCATTTCTGTTGTTGAGGATTACTGTTAATTCATACAATATGTTTCCTGTCCTTAGAAAGGCAGAAATTACAACAAATGGAACAACTGCCACTTGCCAAAGCTTTCACTTGATGACATGTCAATAGGCTTTTTCTTCGAAGTACAGATTTGTAAGAGGATGATGAGAGTGTTATATGGAGGCTATATTAAAAAGTGATTAGTTTATACCAGTTCTAACTTTAATTACTCAATTTAATGCATAAGAATATATTCTATTTCAGTATTCTGCCTCTGTAACATTCTCACATTACAAAAATACAAATTTGAACAATATTCTTGCTTTTTCATATTTTATATTAAAACAGGGTAGCATTATTCTGCTGTTTTGACCCTTCCAAGATTTCTCATAGATAACTGCGAGGACTGAGAGGCAGCTAGATTCTCAGTAAAAAGGGTTTAATGAATGTTGCAGAAGAGTAATTTGTATGGAAATGACATTTTTTGAAGTCTGAGAAATGTAAAAAAAAGAGAAAAGGAAACAACCTATCTTCATCCTGATGACAATGTTTATAATGAGTCTCAAAACAGTAGAAATTTAGCCAGCTTTTGCAATATTATAATCTGCTTTTGATTTCTATGGGAGCTTTTTAAGTAGAGACGGGTATGACTAAAGAAATTATACTTGAAATTCTTCAATTAAACTAAGGATTGATAGAAAAGGGTTCATTTATGTTCAGTTAACTGTGTATATGGTCACCTGTAAGGATGCAAATCTGTTGACACCTTCGTGTATTATTCTTGAATTGAGACTAGGGAAGTTTAATATTAGTTCAAATGATTCTCTTACGTACATACTCTAAAGTGGTCTCTCTCTCTCTCTCTCTCTCTCTCTCTATATATATATATATATATATATAGCACTAATAGACAAAATGCGCAGGTAGGTAGATATAATGTATCACTTTAAAAAGAGACAGTAATGTTGAGAAACTGGAGAAGCTGATTCATAAAAACTAATTGCCTGGAAGAAATATATGGAATATTTCAAGCATTCTCCCAAATTAAAGTTTTCCACTAGCATATGTTCCAGAATATTATTAATAAGTATTAGTTGGGATTAAGAAAACTGTGATGTGCTGAATTTATAATTAACTGTTTATCTTTGTTCAAGAAGATTTTCCTAAATTTCCTAACTTTCACACCTGTGTTTTTGTCTCACTGTTGATTTATTTTTCAGCCATTATATTATATAATGGATAAACTGAGGATATTAATTTGTGCTACAAGCTAAAGGTCTCAGTTAATATAACTGGATTCTTTGAATCATATTTGGCTACTAATCATTTAGATAGGTAGATAGATAATATCTACAGATACATATATATTTATATACAGACACATAGATATGTTTTTACAGGTTTCAAAAAAGGAAAAAAAAATCCTTTCTATTAAACCAAAGAAAAAACAGAAAAACAGAAAAGAGAAAGGAATTTTTCTCATAAAAGTCTGTATCTCAGTATTTAAGAAACTTACCTGTTGTGTTAAACATCTGTTACGAACTGTTACTTACTGAAAGGCTTTATAAGGGTTTAAAGGCTAAAGAAGAAAGATCAGTCAGTGTGACATTTTGTCTTGCAATAAGCGGAGGGACACTTGGCAGTGTGAGTCCATCAATATGCTGATGACACTCAGTTCGACGTTGTCTTTGATGTGACCCAGATGGTGTTTTGCCAGCTTTTTGGTTGTGTCTTGCTGTTAGGGACACAGATTAAAACAAACTGACCAAGTTGCAGTCCAAGCAAGAAAGAATCCTGATAGGCAGGAGGAATCATCTGGAGCATATATAAAGAGAAGTCTTTCTCAGTTATTTTTCTGTCTTTGTGCTGAAGCCTGTAGTCTAAGACGTCTTTGATCCACAATACTTATCAGTTAACCCAATGGTTAAAATCCATTTGTGTATGATTTATAATTTTCATGTCTCTTTGAAAGAGAACCCAGAGGAGGAACTCTATGGATACTGTGTTCTTCCAATATGAAAAAAAGGTCTCTAATAAGAAAATTAATAGCCTACACCTTTTATATACAGAGGAACCATGGGGATATCCTACCATGTTTTGATATGAAAACAAACGATGATTATCCTTCTTATTTCTTTATTCAAAAATGATCTTTCCTTGTCTGAATCCCTATTGTATATTTTATACTTCTCTGATATCTTATAGATATAACACTGGTGTTATACCTATATAATGTGTTTTATACATGTATTTATATGTACATACATATAAATATAAAACATTATATGTATAATGTCAGTTTTAGTCTTTTTTTAAAATGGATGAATTTGTCTTATTTTTTGTAAAACTCTAAGTGAGCATAATTAATATTTTAAGCCAGTGGATCAAAAAATTCAACTTTCAATTAATTAAATTTTAATTAATTAATTTTTAAATAATCACATTAAACTATTAGTTACCATATTAGACAGTATAATTTTAGATTCTTTTTGATAATATAAGTTACTAAAGTCAATCTAATACTTTAAATTTAATACATTCAATTTTAATAATTGTCAAATTTTTAAAAAAGCATTCTTGATTTCCAAAATTCTGCATTCTTGCTAGGTGATGTTTTACAGATGAAGAAAATTATCACAAAATACAGATTAATAGGAACTCATGCTAGTTTAAATTAATTTCACCAGCTAATTCAACTTCATATTACTTCCATCTAGAAGATAGAGGAAAAGAGAGAAATCAAGAGGGAGAAGATGTCTGAATTATATGGTATTTTACAAAATGGCCTTCCTTTATTCCTACAGTTAGCTAAAGTAGTCACTCAAATAAACTAAAATGGGAGTAAAGTGAATTCTGATAGTTTAGTAAGTTGTTATATTTCTATGTCAATCTAGTAAAGGATGTGAAGTATCTTCCTTTAGAAGATAAAGGAAACAAACCTGAATTTACTCTGATGCTTAGAGTTAGCCATTAGAAAGTTAAAATAATCAGATATCACTATTAATTTCTACCAGACAACTTAATTTGCTAGTAAAATTTGGAAAGACAAACATTATGAGTTTACTATTTTAGCCAATGCAACTCCTGACCAAACTATAAAGATTATTTGTATAGTGCCCCCCTCTCACCTTCCCTGCTTTTTGGACACATTTTTGTTAACTTAGACCAATGATTTGAGCTTTATTTGTGTTTCAGAATTGGAAGGAAAAATGCAAAGTGGTGTGGATGGACACATGGATTGAGCTAGGAGAGTTATTTACAGAGATGACAGATGGATGTTAGAGCATCTCTTCTTCAGTATGTGAAGAAAAATGAATGGGAGAGAGTGACTTTAAGGAAATTATGTTATAAATGTTATATATTATTTAAAAAATGATAGCTAAAATATGTTACTACTGCAAACTTAATTGGTGTTTGTTGGATTATATATATGTATATACATATATATATATACATAAATTTATTTCTAAAATATATAAGGAACTGTAGTAGTATATAGGACATTGACTTAAAAAGATATTTGACACAATGCAACATCTAAAACCATTTTAGAGTAATATGGGATAGAGAAATGATTTGAATGCTTTTCATTAGCAGGAAAGATTTTATTTTCCCAAAGGGAATAACTAAGTAAAAAAAAATAAAATCAGAAACAAAAACAAAACAAAAGAAAACAAAAAAAGAGGTAAAATCAGAGCTATGTGAGTGAAAGTAGAGAAATGACCTATCGCTTTAGTGTTCCTTAATCCTAGCTCTCCCAGGAGGCTCTCAAATCTAGATGATTGAAAACTCCTATAACAATAGTTTACCATTTATATATTAAATTCTGGTCTAAAGGAATGATATTTTTTTAATGGTCATCAAATTTAAGGGAGAACCTTCCACTTCTATTGTTTGTCAAATTGTTTTCACCTTGATAGACAATATATATGCTTTATTGGTTACCTGAAAGTGAGAAATTCTTAACCCATTAGCAACAGAATCACTAAATGAAATTATCTTTTTAGCCTGTGGCAACAGTTGGAAGCAAGGTTTTTAATAAATAAATAAATTTTTGGTAACACGCTCTTATTCATTCATTATGTACTACCTATGGTTGCTTTCCAACTACAACTATAGAATTGAGTGTATGCAACAGAAACCTTTAAACCCACAAAGCAGAAAATATCTACCATCTGGCTTTCTACAGAAAAACAAACAAACAAACAGGCTTCTCAACACCTCTTCTTACCTAAAAAAGACAAGGTGTGAGGTAAATAAAGACTTTTAGCTATCTTCATCTTTTAGGTATATATATTTGCCATGAAAACATACACAATAGTTAATGTGAAAAAGATACTGAGATTTTAATTGTCTATAAACTTAAGGTTTTCAGTTGATTCAAGGTTTGTGGCATTCTTACTCAACCTACAAATATAATTTTTAAATTACGTTATTTTAGTGAACTTTCTTAATCAAGAAAGCCTCCTTTGGTGATTAGACCAAGGGTTGGCAAACCATTGCCTGAGAGCCAAATCCAGTTTGCTGCTCGTTTTTCTATGGTCTTTAGGCCATATAAGATATTTTTAATGCATTCTTTTAAAATACAACACAACAAAAAGAATATATTACATAGATGGTATGTGGCCAGAAAAACCTAAAATATTTATCATGTCCTCAGGATAAGACCATCTTTAGAAATGTGTGTGTTCTGTTTTAGACAATTCAGATTATTAAAAAATAAACACATAAACAGTACAAAGGACAGATGAAAAGTTCTCTTAAAAATGAAAATTTTTAGTGGAACTAAACACGCTTATTTTGGACAAGAGACCATTTAGGAAAATGTAGGTTAAAACTTCCTGCATTCGAAGATCTCTCTTGCAGACAAGAATCCTTATCATTTTATTGTTTACAGAAGAGTAGAGGGTAGAGGCAAAGTGTGTGGAAGCCACAAATATTCAGACTGTGCTTAAATATGAGAAATAACTTTCTGAAATCACTGGGTAGCACTTGTAAGTCAGAGTTTTCTATTAGTAAAACAGCTAAATAGAGTAAAATAGTGTGACCGTGTATTTCAAGTGAACTCTATTTCAAGTGAACTGGGATTATGGATTCTAATGTACTTCTGTCATATTTTTAACCTTTAAGAACACTTTCTACTTTTTGAATATTATTATTTTATCATTACACTATATTTATTGTTTTATAAATTATCTTCATTAGCTCTGTAAATATGAATACATTTTTAGTCATTTTTCTTCCAAATTTTATGTGTGTGTGTGTGTGTGTGTGTGTGTGTATTTTGTTTGTCTGTTTGCATCTGTGGAATTTGATTTCTGGTTTCCAATAGGAGCTTTATCTAAAATGCCTGTTCATTTTTGCCGGACTCTCTATTTAATTACTGATCACTAAAAACTGAGAAGAGCCTTCTGCATGTTGTCCGAGTTTGTCTTCTCTGGGGGATGATCTGGTTATGAAGCTTTCTTTGAAATTAAGAATGTTGGTACTTTAAGTCTTTTCCATTTTGTGCTTCAGATAGCTCCAGAAGACTCTTCCAGTCCTTAGCATGGGAAAGTAACAGGTCTGTCTTCCAGAAACTCCTTAGAAGAGTGCCAGAGGAAGGCTAATGTTTTCAATACTCAGTATTGAATTAAAGATTTAACATCTGGCCTGGGTTTCCTCTAGCTGCAGGGATGCCTGAGAATTAGGCTGTTAGTTGAACTCTCCTGCAACATAACTCAGGGACGGTGTAAGTACAGTACATGCACAGTAAATCACGGTTCTTCTCAGTTTCTAGTGCCCTAATCCAAGCACCTGTGCCTCATTATGGATAACATTTATGGAGGAACATGTTACTGATAAATAGCCCATAATTGATGAGTCATATATAATTGATGAGATATAGCTCCACCTGGGGTTGGGAACTTGTCATGTGTTTGTGAGGGAGTATATGACCAGCAGAGTATAAAAACTGAAGGAACTCAATTGCTGACGCCTTCACCCCAAAGGCATCACTGTCTTGACTCTCCTAGGGGACCCAGTGCAGTGTGACTGAGACCTTCAGATAACATGTCTGAGAGGCCGAGGATTTTACCTCAAGTGTTTCGGCAATGCCTAGGTTATCGTAGGAGTTTGATTGTCAGCTCAAACCCAGGAACCCGGCTGTTAGAGCAGTGTGAGCATTGTTGGATGTAGACTTTTATTTATTCCTTCCAGATACACTGTAATAATGCCCACTCCTGCCTTAAATTTAGCCCTTTCTTACACTGTTCCAGTGTCCCTCCCCCCCCTTTTTTTTAAAATAAAACATCAGGTTTGCTAGGAACAGTCACCAGTTCAATAGAGACAGAGACAGAAGAGACAGGCAGAAGAGACAGAAGAGACAAGGAGGCTTCTTTGTCTCTTGACTTCTACTGAAATAGATTTCTTAACCAATTCTGGTTTACTTCACATTCACTTTGCTGTGTGTGTGGCTACCATTCCTGCATTTTGGAGAAATACCTTTTATCAATTAGCTTCTTTCTTTGATTTACATTTTGCTTGTTTAGCATTCAGCTCAGTTGCCTCGTCTACGTTACTACTTGCCCATCAGTTTTATAGTTTCCGATATTGTGTTCTTGATCTTTTTTTTCTCCCATTTGTGTTGATTTTCAATTTATGTTTAAAAATATTTTTATTATCCTTTTGTAGCAAGTGGTCCTCATACATTTACTTCCTACATTTCTTTGGCAGACTAGTAAAGTCTATGGATTTCTCAAAATAATGATTTTAATTCATGAGATACAATGTATAAGAATACAACAGAAAGCAACAGCACTGAAAAGTGGTTATGAAAATATTTTAAACATTTTTATATAAGAATAAATATGTGTCTCCATTTGTGCATTAAATAAAAATATTGAGTTGCAGTTCTAATATCTATCATAATTTGGTAGTGATGAGTATAATCTAAATTTTAGCTCTGTAATATATAAATATGATATGAAACTACCTGTGATTTTTAATGATAATAAAGCCATAAATATTGCTAATACTACTGGGGTTTGTTGCCTGTACATGTAATTGAAGGAAAGATCATTTTCAGTCAGAGGTTACTAAAAATAAATATACACTTTCAAGTTCAAATCCATTCAAGTTCAGGTACTATCATTATGAATTCCTGATTTAGAGGGTCTTCAAGAATGTAGGAACTAAATCTGTGTTTCACTGTTCCACCTTATACTGGAAGTACCATAACTTAAATCCATGCAAATAAAAACAATTTTTCTACAGTCATATTGGTTGAAAATGCATTCCAAATGCTAGCAATAATTCACAGTCATCGTATGTGATGTTTTACCACTCTTGTTAAGGAAAAAAATGCATAATATAAATATATTTAATAGGTAATATGTATTATTTTCAATGTGCTCATGCAGGCAGAAGGCTCCCAGAATAAAGATGCAGTGCTGATATTTAAAGTGAATTGAAATATATTCTTGTTATTAAAAAAGGTCATGCTCCAGTTGTTGAGGTAAGTGGGATGAGAAAAGAAAACATTTGAGATTGTCATTACTCAAATTGTGGAACTTCTAATGTAATACATCAGAAGGCACGCAGTATGATTTGCTGGTTCATGAGTATTTTCAAATGTATGGGAGAAGAGGCTTTTCTGAACATTTACCCTTATCTTTGTGAGTTTTAGAACAGAACCTTTCCGACCTGACATACTACAGCATCATATTTTTTCTTTGTCTTTTCCACTATTTACATAGTTAAAAAGAATACACATATATGTTTATACATATATGTGTACATATGCTAAATACATGCATAATAAATTAAATGTCTGGAATGTTTAAATTTGTAGTTTTTAGAAGAATAAACATATATAGGGACTTTGGGTATAGCCAAAATTAATAGACTAGTTTCTCCCTGCTCCTTTCTGCTAAACACAACTAAAACCCTGGAAATGACAACAGGTAACAAAAGGACAGCTCTGAGGGTGGTGTGAAGATGAACTGGTTTGGCCCCCATAGTTGAAGGAACAATACAACAGAGTATCATGTCCTTCTATGCAACAGAGGCAAGATCCAGGGTCACAGGTTTTACAAACACCTCGCCAACCAATCTAGCAACAAAACACAGCCCAAATAAATTCATTTAACCTCTGGATTAATTGGGAGTCCCTCCGACAACAGGCAAGCCTGACACAACTGGCCGGTTAAAAATGGGTCAGCGGGGAGCGCCTGAGTGGCTCAGTGGGTTAAGCCTCTGCCTTGAGCTCAGATGATCCCAGGTTCCTGGGATCGAGCCTCGAGTTGAGCTCTCTGTTCAGTAGGGAGCTGCTTCCCCCAACGCCTCTCTGCCTACTTGTGATATCTGTCTGTCAAATAAATAAATAAAATCTTAAAAAAAAAAATAGGTAACCGGGCAAAACGTTCTCCTTGTCTGCTGGGTCTCAGACTTTCCTACTTGACTAAGAGATAATGGGGTAACTGGGTCACACTAGCAAGTACTCTGACATTAACAAGTGTCCCTTAATTCCCATGTGCCAAAGATAACCATTCTCTACCCAGAGAGACCAGGGTGGCAGAGGAGCCCTGGTAGGGAGGATCACACCATGAGAACCACCCTGAGAATTGCGTTTCATGCCCCACGTCATGGGACTGGTGGAAGTAAAACAATCCTGCCACAGCAAACATCTAACCAGAGAAGCTTCTTCTTCCCTGAAGTCCTGAAATGAGTGTCTCCCACTGTGGTGGTTTCCTTCTGCTGCTAAAACAAAGTATCCCAAATTTAGTACTGGAGCCCAAAACCACACTCTAACAAAAAGGTTGTACAATCCAAGCACCTCTGACTGGCCCCAGATAGTGCTTACTGAGTAGCATATGAATAATAAATAACCTACAACGAATGAGTAGTGTATAACTGATGAGGCGTAGCACCACCTGGGAATAAGCACTTGTTCTCTACCACCCAGGCAGCACATGACCAGCAGGGGAGTCTCTCCAGAACCTGCTTTCCACATAATTAATCTTCTAATTTTAGTATCTTTTGAAATCTGGATAAGCTGAGAAGTTTCCAAGACATCAAATCCCAGTTCCTTTTTGCTTAACAGTTCTTCCTCAATTTATTTCATTTCTCTCACATTTTACTAAAAACAGCCAGATGAAACCAGGCTGCATCTTCAACACTTTGCTTAGAAATATCTTCAAGCTAAATATCCTTCCTTATTTATCACTTAAAAGTTCTGCTTTCAATATAACTCTAAGACACAATTCAGCTAAGCTTTGTACCATTATATATGGCAAAGATCTACTTTCTCCATTCCAATAACATTTTCTTCCTCTCCTTCTGAAACCTCACCTATGGCACCTGTAGTCCCCATCTTTAGTGACTAGCAACAGCTCTCTATGACAATTTATCCTCCAAGAAGATATTTTATTCCTAGTCTTTATTCCTTAATCATAAGATCTGTGTTTTCTCCTCCATGTTCCTACTTCTGAGTCCTCACCAGCAAGATCTTTAATATACATATTTTTTTTCCAATAGGCTGTATTTGATTATCTAAATATTCTCCAAGACAATATGTTTTTTATCTATCTATCTGCACTTCCTACCAAGATCCCATTAGCTTAGTGATTACTATTCATATTTTTACTAGCAATCTCTTCAAAGAAATTTGGGCTTTTTTTAACCATGCTCCTCAAAATTCTTTCAGCTTCTACCCATTACCCAATTCAAAACCACTTCCACATTTTTAGGTATTTTAATAGCAGAATCCCACATTTATGTAATAAAATGTATCCATTATTCACTGCTGCTGTAAAAAATTTCCCAAATATAATGCATTAAACAACCCAAATTTATTATCTTACTGTTTGAGTGTCAGAAATCATAAAATGAAGGTGTGGGTAGGGCTAAATTCCTTGTGGAAACTCTAGGGAGAAATTATTCCCTTGACTTTTCAGGTTCTAGAGGATTTCTGAATTTCTTGGTTTGTGCTTCTTCCTCCATTTCAAAGTTTACAACTCCAAACTCTATTTCTGTTGTGATATCTCTCCTGACTCTTCTGTCTCCCACTTCAATCTTACCAAGACCCTTTTTGTCCCACCAAGATTATCCAGCATGTGTTTATCTCTACCTCATAACTTAGCCATATCTTCAAAGTCTCTTTGCTATGTAATGTACCATATTCACAGGTTCCAGGGGTTGGGATGTGAACATCTCTGAGGTACCATTAATTTATCTACCATACCCACCTAGGGATCTTGGGCAGCCGAACCTAGGGAAAAACACCTGTACCCTGAACAGAAACAATAGAGTAATAAGATTCTCCAGAAATATCAGAAAACTAAAGAAGACCAAAATAACTTGTCAAAGACTCTGAAAATTAAAATGTGTTTGGAACCAAAGCATGCAAATGTTGGACAGGTTATGTATGTTAAATCCAAACAGAGTGACTGCCTGTTAACAGAAAATCTTTAAATAAAACCCAAGTCAAATGATACAATAGACAAATGTCCAGGCTACCGTAAAAAAAGCCACTTACCTTACTAAAAAACTGAAAAAAAAAAAACTACAACAGATGCAAACACCAAGATGAATCAGATGTTGAAAATATCTGACAAGTATTTTAAAACAGCCATCTCAGGCACCTGGGTGGCTCAGTCAGTTAAACATCTGCCTTCGGCTTATGTCATGATCTCTGGGTCCTGGGATCAAGCTTGTGTTGGGGCTCCCTGCTCAGTGGGCAGTCTGCTTCTCCCTGTCCCTCTGCCCCTCTCCCCTGCTCATGTTCTCTCTCTCAAATAAATAAATAAATCTCTTTAAAAAAGCCATCTTTAAAATGTTTCCATAATAGACTAGAGATGACAAAAGATAGGATCAATAAATCTATGGAAAAATAAATATAATTCACATAACACAAACAATTATGAACCGAAAAAAAATACAAATTCTTAGGGATAATGGGGTAGTAACACAAGCTCCACCATTTATGCTATCAGAGTTACTGAGAAGAAAAGGAGAAAAGATCTGAAAGGGGACTTGAAGACATAATAGCTAAAAACATCCCACACTAGAGAAATAAATACGCCACACATTCAAAAAGCTCAGCAAACCCTAAACGGATAACTTACAAGAGTTAATGCTCAGAAATATCATGTATTTCAAATTTTGAAAACTAAGGACAAAAAAAAAATTTGGAAAGCAGCCAGGAAAAAAATGACACATTACTTATAGGGGAACATCAATTTCAATAATGGTCAATTTCTTGTTTGAAATAATAGAGGCAGAAGGAAGTAGCACAACTTTTTTCAAATGTTAAATGAAAATTACTGTCAACTATAAATTCTATACCTTTGAAACTATTCTTCAGGAATTATAGCAAAATCATTTTTAAATGAAGATAAACTTTTTTTTTTTTTTTTTAAGATTCTATTTATTTACTTGTCAAGGAGAGACAGAGAGAGAACACAAGCACACAGAGAGGCAAGCAGAGGGGGAAGCAAGCTCCCGGCTAAGCAAGGACTCTGATGCAGGACTGGATCCCAGAACCCTGGGATCCTGACCTGAGTTGAAGGCATCTGCTTAATCGACTGAACCCCCCAGGCATCCCTGAAGATAAGCTTCTAATAGGCCTGTATCAGACCCACCCTTAAAGATACACTAACTCAAAGCCTTGGAAGTAAGGATCACTGTTCTTGACATTTGGGTCTGGGATAAGACCCTCTACCCTCATTTCTTTTTATCTTTGGATTCTATAGTCCTATCTCTTCCTCCCTAGCCTTCATGTCAGATACTCCATGGTCAATTTTTGATATTTTGTTTGACATTTACCTCAACAAATGTAATTTGCTTTAGTTGAATATGATTTTTAGATTCAGTCATAGTGAAGGACAATACCAAATCAATTAAAATAACAAGTATTCAGCCAAGACATATTGTGGTTTTTCAGTAATTGTATCAGTCAATATAAGCTAATATTTCTTTATCTTAACACAAAACTTCTTTGAAACCAAAGATAATGAGATGATATTCTGGGTAGTCTTTATAATGCTTTTGATTAAGAATTAATCTTCTTAAGACTTTAAGATGGTTTTCATTTATGAGATATGAATATAATAGAAGTATATTATACACATTATAATTTGTGAAAGAATAATTAGATTCCTTCTAGCATATTATTTTAATTGCTACTTAAAATGTTTTATAATTATTTACAAGCTCAAGGGAACCAAAAGGAGTTGCTGGTTGGTTGACCAGCAAATAATGGTTCAGTTTCCCTACATGCATAAAGATCTTACAATTGTACATGCCACTTAGATTTACCTAATAACAATTTTTATTATAACAAGTAATTATGTAGTGCTTAGTGTGTACCACAATCTGATCTATGTGGTCCCCATGTATGAATTCATTTAATTACTCAATATGCTTATTTAATAAATAATGATCTGTGTCAACACAAGGGTAAATATCTTGTAAAAAGGTCATATTTTATTGGTTAACTGCTATAAAAAATGTCTCAAATCTTGGTGAAAAAAATTAGTTTGGTTTTATTTAGATCAAATTCAATGATAATGCTTCTGTCAGGTGGCTTCCCTAAGAAGCCCTTTTTGAAGTGGGAGTGAAGGTCTCTAGTGGATGTCATCATGTGTTTTAACTCTGCCATTTTGTTGTTTTTAGGTGATCCTGACATCACCGAGTCAGGAAAAAGAGAGCATGGGGAAAGCATATAACACAATTTAACACTGGGACCTGGATTCGACACACATTGTATCATACAGACCTAAGTCCATGGCTTCATCTATGAGATATGAGAAATTAGAAGATATAATAAAATATAATACCCAGTATGGCAATCAGTTTCTAGTCAAAATTTCTTACTATGGAAGGGAAATGAATATCTGGTAGCCACCAAGTCATCTATAAAACAATGGATGAAACAGAATATGAATGCATAAATTTGGCTCTAAAGACCATGTTACACTATTCTGCCATATACAAAAATAGAATAATACACATTTAATATTTTACAGTGTAGAATATATTACAATATATAATACATATATATATACCATATAGTATAATATAATAGTCTTTGGTATATTTTAGGCATTCGATAAAAATAAGCTATTATTTTACTGTTAAATAAAGAATTAGCAACAGAAACCATTTAAAAAAGTATAAGAATAAAAGGATGATTCATTACAAGGATACAGGATAACTTCTTTTTTCTTTTTTTGAAGATTTTACTTATTTATGTGAGAGAGAGAGTGACAGAGCACCAGCCAGAGCAATGGGGAGAGAAAGGGAGAAGCAGACTCCCCGCTGATCAGGGAGCCTGATGCAGGGCTTGAGCCCAGAACCCTGGGCTCATGACCTGAGTGGAAGGCAGATATTTAACTGACTGAGCCACCCAGGCACCCAAGATATAGGATATCTTATTTAATACAAAGGTAAGGGTGAAATATGGTGAATAAAGACAGAAAAACTTAGAGAAATAAAGACCATAAAAAAGAAATAATGTTCTAAGAATTCTAAAACTAAATAGAATATGCCTGAATTTTTTAAAATAATAATTCACTTGATAACTTTAACAGCATAACATATTACAGACAATAAAAACAGATTTTTTAAAAATCTATAAAATATTAAATTTCATAAATGTTGACTTAGCTTAAGAATAGTAAGTGAATTATTTAAAGAATGTCCTAGTCATTAAATATTCAGTAGCTGATATTTAGTTGGAAAAATTTCCAATACAATCAGCTTATAACCAGACATTTTGAATAATATGTATAAATATGTATACATATGTATATGTTTAATTTGTCCTTGTAAAGGCATATGGCAATTTTCCCTCCTTCCTTGCAGGATCTTTCTTCTTGATATCTCTTCATAAAAGTGTGGAAAATAAAATTTTCTATTTAGTCCCAAATTTGAATTCATTAAAAGAATTAAAAACTACAAGGTCAATTTTAAGATAGAAAACCCAAAAGTATTTTGTGAGAAGGAAACACTGGCAATAATACACAAAGTACTCTGAGAGATACCTAGGGAAAAACTATTTTCAATTGCATTTTTCATTACAATATATCTTACAAATACAGTATAATGTTGAAGGTCATAGCAAGTAAGAAAAGCAACATGACCTGAAAATGGTTTGTCCTTTACAGAACTCTAATGATATGCATTTGCAATTGTGTAGTATCTAGTTTGTGGCAGTCTTCAAGAAGGAAATATACACATATACATAATTAAGTATAAAAGATGCAAGAAAGTGACATATACATTTCATTTTTTAATATAACACCATACACATATGACTGCTGAAAAACTGAACTGAAAATCTTGATATTTATATTAAAGATGCCAAATTAGGATTTTGAATTAAATTTTCATCTAGATAATTGAAATAACTTTGGTATAATATAACTGGATTAAAAATTAATAAATTTGCAGCCACGTAGTGGGTATTAAGGAAATCATGTGTTGTGATGATCACTGGGTGTTAAATGCAACTAAAGAATCATTGAACAGTACATCAAAAACTAATGATGTACTAGACGGTGGCTAACCAAACATTAAAAAAAAAAGAAACAATAAATTTGCAAATATATATGCACATCAAATTTTGGATTTAAAGAAGTTGAAGAAAACTCAAAATTTTATTGATGTAATGAGAAAATTATGAAATGTGTATTCTCTGGCTACAATAAAAAACACAAGTGGGGTGGCTTAGTCCATTAAGCATCTGCCTTCAGCTCAGGTCATGATCCTGGAATCCTGGGATCGAGCCCTGCGTCTGGCTCCCTACTCTGCACGGTATCTGCTTCTCTCTGTCCCTCTGCTCCTTCCGTCCTCTGTGTGTTCTCTCTCTCTCTTTCACTCACTCTTTCTCTCAAATAAGTGAATAAAATCTTAAAAAAAATAACAAAAACACAAGAAACAACATGTGTTGGCGAGAATGTGGAGGAAAAGGAACCATTGAGCACTGTTGTGGGAATGCAAACTGGTGCAACTGCTCTGGAAACAGTGTGAAGTTTCCTCAAAAAATTAAAAGTAGAATTATCATATGATCCAGTAATTTCACTACTGGGTATTACACAAAGAATATGAAAACATGAAATAAAAAAGATATGTGCATTTTTATGTTTATTCCAACATTATTTATAATAGCCAAATTATGGAAGCAGTCCAAGCGTCCATTCACAGATGAATAGATTAAGGAAAATGTGGTAAATGCATACAATGGAATATTACTCAGCCATAAAAAAGAATGAAGTCTTGCCTTTTGCAACAGCATGGATGGATCTAAAGAGTATAATGCTCAGTTAAATAAGTCAGCCAGAGTAAGATAAATACCATATTATTTCACTCATATGTGGAATACAAGAAACCAAAATGAACAAAGGAAAAAAGTGATAAGCCAAAAAACAGACCCTTAATTATAGAGAACAAACTAATGGTTACCAGGAGATGGGTGGGGGGAATGTGTGAAATAGGTGATGGGGATTAAAGAGTTCACTAATCATGATAAGCACTGAGTAATATATAGAATTTTTGAATCACTATCTTGTACACCTGAAACTAATATAAGACTTCATGTTAACTATTCTGGAATAATTTTTTCTTTTAAGAAACAAAGAAAAAGAAATATATATTCTCAAAAATTTATACTAAAATTAAAATATTTACATTTGGTTCTTATGCAATACTGTATAATTAGAGGACTCCCTAGAGGATATAGACAAAATTTCCATATAAATATTACTGTTCCTCTAATCAAAACCAAGATGAAAATCTAAATGATTAAGACCAAAAGCAAATAGGGCAGCTGGGTGGCTCAGTCTGTTAAGCGTCAGCCTTGGGCTCAGGTCATGATTCGGGATTCCAGAATAGAGCCCCTGTCTGGCTCCCTGCTCAGCAGAGAGCCTGCTTCTCCCTCTCCTTCAGTCCTTCTCCCACTTGTGCTCAAAATGTCTTGTGAGTTCTCTGTCTCTCTCTCTCTCAAATAAACAAATAAAATTTTTATAAATATTGAGAGCAAATAAATAATCTTAGTAAACAATGTAAGAAACATATTTCTTTTTTTTAAGATTTTATTTATTTATTTGACAGACAGAGATCACAAGTAGGCAGAGAGGCAGGCAGAGAGAGAGAGAGTAGGAAGCAGGCTCCCTGCTGAGCAGGGCTCGATCCCAGGGCCCTGAGATCATGACCTGCGCCAGAGGTAGAGGCTTTAACCCACTGAGCCACCCAGGCACCCCAGAAACATATTTCTAAGAATAGAAGTATATGTATCTGAGATTCAATTGGGAGATGCATGTCAAAAAAAGAAATTTTTTTTTTTGAGAGAGAGAGAGAAAAGAGAGAAGAGAGAGAAAGAAGGTCCATGTGCAGTGGGGTGAGGGGCAGAGGGAGAGAATCCCAAAGAGATTATAGAGAACAAACTAATGGTTACCAGGAGATGGGTGGGGGGAACACACCACAGGAGCCCAACATGGGGCCCAGTCTTGGGACCCTGAGATCATGACCTGAGCTGAAAATCAAGGGTCAGACACTTAACCAACTGAGCCACCCAGGGGCCCCCCCCACCCCCGCCCACATGTCAAAAATTTTTAAACTACTTTATTGAGGTATGATTGACAGGTATACAACTTGAAGAGTCTGTAGATATGTAAATACCTGTGAAGCCATCACACAATCTATGCCATTAATGTATCCCATTACCTGGAAAAGTTTCCTCCCACCCTCTTTATTGTTATTTTATTTTTTTGTGATAAGAACACTCAACACAAGGTTTACCTTTTAGCAAAGTTTTAAGTATATAGTATAGTTTTGTTAACTATAGGCACTAGGCCATACAATACAGCTCTAGGATTCATTTATCTTGTACAAGTGAAACTTTGTGCCCTTTGACTAATACTCCATTTCACCCTACCTCTACGCCTTGGCAACGTACTATCTGCTTCTATGAGTTTGAGTATTTTAGATTACTCAAATGAGAAGTATTTTGTAATATTTGTCCTACTGTTTCTGATAGCATAGTGTCCTCCAGGCTCATCAAAATGTTGTTGTCAGAAATGGAAGCATTCACTTCTTTTTTAAAGTTCAGTGATATTTCATTATATATATATATGGCATTTTCTTTATTCACTTAACCATCAATAGCCATTTAGGTTATTTCCATATCTTGGCTATTGAGAATAATACTGCAATTCACATGGGAGTACAAATCCCTCTTTGAACTCCTGCTTTCAATTCCTTTGAATGTAAACTCATATAAATAGGATTGCTGGATCATATGATAGTTCCAGTTTTAATTTTTGAGGAACATCCATTATCCATAGTAGCTGTACCAATTTACATTCCCACCAGCAGTGTACAAAGGTTTCCTATTCCTCTCCACATCCTTTCAATCACTTGTTCTTTTCTTTCTTTCCTCCTTACTCTCCCCTTCCTCCCACCTTCCTTCTCTCTTTCTCTCTTTCTTTTCCTTCCTGCCCTTTCTTTCTTTCTTTCAACAGCCATCTTAAGATGTGTGAGGTGATATCTCATTGTGATTTTGATTTGCATTTCCCTAATAATTAGTGATATTCAGCTCCTTTTATATATCTATTAGCCATTTGGATGTCTTCTTTACAGAACATCTATTCAGTCTCTTTGTTCTTTTAAAAATCAGGTTATTTATTATTTTGCTGTTGAATTGTATGAGTTTCTTATATATTATGGATATTAGCCCTTTAGCAGATATATGGTTTGCAAATATTTTCTCCCACTTTGTAATTTGACTTCTCATTGTGATGCTTGTTTCCTTTCCTGTTCAGAAGCATTTTAGCTTGGTGATATCCCACTTGTCTATTTTTTCTTTTGTTACTTGTACTTTTGGTGTCACATGTCAAATTTTTAATTATTTTAAGTAGGTATACCTAAAAGGAAGTGGCAGCATTAAAGGAAATGAGAAAGGAAAGGAAAGAAAAGGAGACATTGGTATAAAATACAAAGATAGAAATAACAGGTAAAAAGAAAAAATAAATCATAGTCTCAAGATAGAGGTAATATAACAGTAATAAGCATTCCTGTTTCAGAATTGAAAAAAAAAAAGGACACTTAGGAAAGTGCTTCATATATTGAAGATTTTTTAGCCATTTGGTGGTAGGTAGGAGAGAGTGGGTGGTTCTCCAGGTTTCTCTGCTATAGAGTTGTAAAGGTGAGATATTTTTGGAATCTGTGAGAAAATTCCTTCTTAGCTGTACTGTTCATACTGTTAATCTTCTGAAGAAATCCAACTGTTATTTCTTTTACCGCCAACATACTTAATTATTGTTGCATAGAGCAAAACAACGATAAGATCTGAACAAAACAGATGGTGCAGCATTGCCAGAAAACTTACGTTTTACCATGAATTTTTATAAGACAGAAAAGAAAGTACAGTTTTGTTGAAAATGGCCAAGACAAATCAGTATTTTTTACAAAGCTTATGCATATACATTGTAGTGATTAAAGTACTCTAACATAATTTCATATTTCTTCAAAGATGCTTTTCTAAGTACTTTAAAAAGCATAAAGAATACATAAATCATTTCTAAAGGATGACATAATTAAGAGTACTTGCTTGTTCATGGTTATAGACAACTTACTGGAAAACATTCCTTTGTAGTATTGAATACCATCTTTGAAAATCAACCTGAAGGCTGGAGTTCTAATTAAATTAGTTTGGACTTTAAGATTGCAGGGTTCTTTGGTTTTATTGAATTTATTTGCCATGTGAATTTCTAATCTGCTAATTAACATACTATAGGAAAAATAATTATCATGCTCATACCCATTTCTAGGCAACATATTATAATAAGTAATACACAGACTGATGATAAATGGCCTTGTTCTTTCGAGAATTACCACCCAATGGGGGAGGTTGACATTTAAATTGACAATGTACATTTTATTCAATTATTAGGTAAGTACAGAGTTAGAAGTAAAACTTGGGGAGCACAAGTCTGTAAGAAGACTGTTGAAAAAACCACCAGTACAGTATAATATGTGGTGTAGGTAACCAGACACAAACATGTGAGACTCAAGGTGAAGAATATTGAGAGATGCAGCTAAAGATATAAGCAATTTGAGTCCTGTTGGGGCCTTCTTTGACATGTAATACATTAAAATTTACTCTGTTGGATAAAGGGCAATAAACATGTAGAGAGGAATAAAATGAACCACTTTGCTGTAATATGAATGAAGAATTTAAAAGAGATAGTACTGAAATCAGAATAGATAAAATTTATGTCAATAATGATATATACATGCTTGTATCATCAGTAAATGAATAAATGAATGAAAGAAAGTATATTTTATATATGTGCATCCACACACAGACATCCACACACACACACTAAAGCACTGTGGACTAAATGGAATTGTACTTATTTATTTCTTTATTTAAAGAGATAACAAACAAACATGTTCAGTCTTCAGATGAGGAATCTGAAACTCAGAAAATTTAGGTGACATTTCTAAGGACACACAAGAAATAAGTCAGATTCTGCTCTGTCTGGGGACCTGTGTGAGCGCTTTGCTGTAGTACACAACAAGTAGGAGAATTTCTATCTCCTAGGGCATGAGCATTTTTAATTTCACTAAATGCCAGGTTGGTTACCAGATTGGCTGTATGAGTTCAAGGAAGACATGAATTTCTCCATTTTCCCACTGACCTTGGAATAAATTTATTTTTACATTTAGGCAATCTATTCTATATTAACTGGATCTTATGGTATATTAATTAGATCTTAAAATCACATTATTCCTGAATGTTAGTGAAGTTAAGCTGCTAAATTAGTTATGTGTGTATTTGTGTGTGCATGATATATATGTGTGTGTGTGTAGATGTAGATTTACATAAATAATTGCATTGATGAAAAAAACCTAAAAACAAAATCAAAGTCAAAGATCAAAAAAGTAATTTTTGTATCAGATTTCTGTACTTGTTATTATGTAGAAGTACCTATATTGCCTTGTAGGTTTAAGATTTTATATATATCTTCTCCAGAATGTGACCTATTAACTCCATTTATAATACTCCGTGTTAAGCAGACATAATTAATTTTAATGAATTCAAATCCATAGAATTTTATGACTTGTACTTTTGGGTTTCTTTTAGAGCTATTCACCATTATGTGACAAAGTTTTTTTTTTCTGTTTTTTCCTATTACATTCTAAATTTGTCTTTCCCATTTTAGTCTTCTTTCCACCTGGAGGACATATTTGTATAAGTTATAAAAACTCCTCTAGTTTAGTCCATGTAATGGTCCAGTTTTAAAACAATAATGTCCACACTGATTTGTAATGCTTCCTTAACCACATACTATATTCTCATACATAGAGCTGTCTCTTGCTGGACATTCAATTGTGCTCTGATGTCTCTTTTCTTTCTAGTTTCACCTTTTTGCCTGTATTTGTTTATTCATTCATTCATTCATTCACTTGTTTATTTATCTTTATTAATGTGAATTGGCAATATGTTTTAACATCTATTAAAAAAGTCTTTCTCGGGACGCCTGGGTGGCTCAGTTGGTTAAGCGGCTGCCTTTGGCTCAGGTCATGATCCCAGCATCCTAGGATCGAGTCACGCATCGGGCTCCTTGCTTGGCAGGGAGCCTGCTTCTCCCTCTGCCTCTGCCTGCCACTCTGTCTGCCTGTGCTTGCGCGCTCTCCCTCTCCCTCTCCCTCTCTCTCTGACAAATTAAAAAAAAAAAAGTCTTTCTCTCTCTCTTTTTTTTTTTTTTAGAGAGAGAGAGACATGGGCATGTGAACAGGGGGAGAGGGACAAAGGAAGAGGGAGAGAGAGAGAGACAATCCTAATTTCATGCCCAGTGTGGGGGCCCAACACAGGGCTCAATCTCATGACCCTAAGATCATGACCTGAACCAAAATCAAGAGTTGGACACTTAACCGACTGACCCACTCAGGCACCCCTCACCTTCACTTTTCAATTTCAATATCTCCATAGACATTTGTGAATTTACCTCTAAGAATCCATTTATAATTTTTTTTTAAATAAAATCCATTGGATGTTTAATTAAAATGGAACTGTATTTCTAGATTGCTTTGAAAAGACCTGGCATCTTTACCATGCTAATTCATGCCATAAAATGAAGACTGTGTATGTCTTTATATTGTCTTTCTTAAGATTTTAACCGTATTTAAAAATTGCCTTTATACATATTCTTCATATTCAAATAATTATATATCTAGAAATATCGCATTTGTGATTACAGAGAATAATACATTATAATTGTATCCCTACATATTAATCATAAATAAGTTAAAGTTTTTAATTATGTTATTCAAATACCCAATATAGGGCATATTTTATGTGTTTGGCCTATAACATTTCTTTTCTTTGGTTCCTATATACCTAAAATTTATGTTGTCAATCCTATTGCTTTAAACTTTTAAAGATATCCTTATATTAAAGTGTGTTTCTTTGGGATAAGTGACTTTGGGGGGCGGTGTTTCTGGTTGAATTTTTTTTTTTTCAGAGTTATTTCCCTATCACTCTTGTTTGACAGATCTTGATTTACTTTAACTATTATAACAAAATTTTTAAAAATTGTCTTTGTTCTTGATCTATAGTTTATCAGTTACATTTCTGAAAATAACTATTACATTAGAACTTGATTCTGCCATCATATGTCATACTTTCCATTAATCAACTTAGACAGATTTCTTTCCTCTTTTTTCACCCTCCACTTTGCAGATCTTTTTTTTAATGTTGATTTACATGTTAAACCTTATATTTTATTCTCCGGTGGCTACCCCTATTATATTACTATCCATACTTGAGTTTATCCTCTCCTTTCCTTAAATATCTCTATCTCACTTTTATATTCTTTCAGAAAGACAAATGAAAATGCTTTTAGTGCCCTCAGATCTTTTCCTCTTATTTATCTTCCATTTTGGCATTTTCAGAGAATACTAATTCTTAGGATATAAAGATGTAGATAATTTCATTATTGTTTTTTCAGGCAACACTAGTTATTATTCCTTTTTGCTGTCCATGAATTTGCTGAAGCATTGTTTCAATCAGTGTCCGATCAGCGAAACAGAAATCTTTTATGATGCTTTAAACAGATGAATTTAAAACTGGAAATTAGGTGTAAATGTTGTCAAAGTACAGGTGGAAAATAATGAAATGGGGATCTGAAGTAACCACAGGAAGCAATGACCACTTAGGAAAATTCTGTTACTGAGGTCCCAGGTGTCTATGCTTCAGAAGCTGTTGAAGCTTTCAACATTGTCACCGTGTTTGTAAACGAGCTGCTTGAGGGAGCAACAAACCTGGAGCCTGGCAGGGAAGTCTGGAAAATGTAGTTGGCTAACTTCTCACCCGGGCAAGATAGAGCAGACTACAAAGGGGTATGTGTGGCACGGAGAGGAAAGAATAATTATCTAGTTCAGGTATATTCTTCAGGGGTGTTTTCAAAGATGACCTTTATGTTGAAGAATATTTAAGGTAATTTTCTTTTTTCCAGGATATTTTTATAGCATTTTGCTGGATATAAAAATCTTTTCATAAGCTTCTTTCCCTTCCATTTCTGGAAACATTTACCCATTTTCTTAACTTTTGAATGTTGCTGTTTACAAATTTAATGCCAGTATACTTCTTGTTGCTTTGTGGATATAGTTTTTCTGTGGAAACTATAATATATACTTTTTTGTCTGCTGATGCAATATAATTTCTCTATAATGTGTTTAGATGTATTTTTCTTTTCCCTTATGTCCTTTTGATTACCTCATATTTTCTTTTAATTTGACATACACATTTTTGCTTACTTTTAGACAATCCTAAAATTACCTTAAAATCATTCCGCAATTATTTTTTTAATCATGGTAAGAACACTGAACATGCGATCTCAACAAATTTTTAAGTACACAGTACAGTATTGTTAACTATATGTAAAATAATGTGTTGCAGATCTCTAGATTTTATGGGTCTTGCACAATTGAAACTTTATAACTGTTGGATATCAACTTTCCACTCTTCCCTCCCCTCAACCATTTTAGTCTCTGTTTCTATGAGTTTGACTATTTCAGATACCTTGTAGAAGTGGAATTACTGTTCTCCAGCAATTTTCCTTTATTCTCTCCCATGACTCTGGTATTATATTAGTTTTTGACATTTCTGCCTCTTCATTCCAAATCTAACTTTTTTCTTAGCTTCCCATTTTTCTTTACTTTTCTAATAATGTCTCGTTGTATTCCTTCCAGGTCAGTGATTTATTCTTTAGCTGAATCCATTTTACTACTCAACACATACTGGTGATTTTTGTTGTGATGATGGTGGTTATTGTTATTTATCTGCTGTAAGTATTACATCCTGTATTTTCAGCTGTCTCTTTACAATTGCTCATAACAGCCTTATATTTCTGGTGTGTTCTCTTTTCCTCTTAATGTTATTTATTATGCTCATCAAAAATATTTTTCTGTCTAGGCCACTTAATTCTGTTTTTCCTTGCATTTTTATCATGTTAGTATTTTGTGCTTTTTTTATTTTATAATAACCATACTTTTCATCTATTTCACCAGTTCTCGTCATTATATACTATTGAGAGCATCAGCTTCTTTGATTCAGTGTTCTTTGGTTAAGATAAGACATCCCAGTCCCTAGTCTATACATCTGCTGCTGAGTTTAAGAGGAGAGAAAAAAATTCTCCCTTTAGGGAGTGGTATGCCTGAGTTTAAGAGCCATTGATTTTAAAATGAGGACTCACCTGGACCTGCTTTCTTGTCTCCAATTCATCAACCCAGTCTTTGGAGAATCATTTCCCTATCACTATTTTAACAACTTCTCTTTTCCAAGTGCTGTTTCTTGGAAAGTTTGTGAAGGGGACATTACAAATGACTCAATGATGTATACAGTTTTTACATGCTCCCACAGTCACCATGAAGTGATGTGATACCACTTATCCTTGGAACTTCCATTTTACTGCCCCTTAGTAGAGAAAGTATGCAATGCTATTCTTTCATTTTTTATATTAGATATTCTCATTTCTGTAAGATTATATTTCTACCACCTTAATTACTTATGCTACTTTTTCTTCAACTTACTTGTATAACTTTGAAGTCTAGGAAGCCAAAGATTAAAAAAAAAAAAAAGTAGCAAGGAAGCAAATAAGCAAACAACCATAAAAGATTAAAACGAACATTTTAGTAAAAGACTGGTTAATATGTAGTGTTATAAATGGATTTTTGAACCTTTTAATACCTATTTTTATTGACTTAAGCCCCAAACCTTGGATTAATTCAAATTGCTATTCTTTTTTTATTATTACTATGTTCAGTTAGCCAACATATAGTTTATCCTTAGTTTTTGATGTAATGTTCAATGATTCATTAGTTCTGCATAACACCAGTGCTCATCACAACCTGTGCCCTCCTTAATACCTATCACATGGTTACCCATGTCCCCACTCCCTCCCTTCTGTAACCCTCAGTTTGTTTCCCAGAGTCCAGAATCTCTCATTGTTTTACTGGTAAATGGTAGAGTTTTGCCATAGTCTATTTAAAAAACAAAAACAAAAGTATTCTCTCTTAAAATGAAATCAGTCTACATTTGGCTGGCTAGAAGTTCTATTATTAATTTTAAGTTTAAGTTTAATTTAATTTAAGTTTAATTTTAAGTTTATTTGTTTTTCTTTACTATTTTTTGCCCTGGAGCTTTTTATTAAAGACAAACTGGTATTGTATATAGGAAAGAGATGCAAACACTTGAGTTTGTTAATGATATGTGTGAGTAGAGAAGAGAATAACTGTTGTGATACATATTCTTGAAAAATAATACAAAAAGGAAAAGGAAAAGAAAGGGTGGACAAGAACAACTGACTCCTTTTTCCATTCCTAGAGAGAAATCGCACTTAAAGAAACTTCCCTTTCCTTCCAGCTGGTGGGGGTTCCTCAGTGTGATGGATGTCTCCAATTCCAAGCAATATTAAAGCAAGTAGCTCAGCACCGCTCTGCTCAGCAGTGAAGGCAATGCAATGTATTTTCAACTGGCACTACAGGAGAGCTGAGATTTTTCTTTTTATATGTCATTTATAAACTAATACTGTAACTCCACCAAGCAGGAGCTTTTAAAACTTAATGAGGATGAAAAATTTTATGTATGTTCATATGTACACCTGTGTGTGGGAATAAGTCTATGTTTAACATTTGCTGTTTCTAAGAGGTTGACAGGAGCAATAATTCAAGCAATTAAATATATTATATTTTGATGTTTTTTTCCCTTTATTTATAAAAACAACTTTAATTTATATATTGATAATGAAAAATACAGGACTAATGAAAAAAATCTTTACTTGAAATTGTAAGACACCGTTGCACTATAAATATATGATATTTCAAGCACTCTGGCTATTATCTAGGGTTGCTAGGTTTAGCAGATAAAAATACAGATTCCCACTTAAATTTAAATTTCAGATAAATAACAAATAAGTCTCAATATAAGTATGTCCTGAATATTGCATGGGAAAATTTATACTAAGAAAATATTCATTGTTTATCTGAAAATAAAATTGAACTGAGAATCCTATATTTTATCTGGTAACTTTAATATTATCCACCACAAATTTCATTCTCATGAAGAATAATTTTGAAGAAAATATAAATCGTTTCAATGTTTATGTATGATTACAGAATAAATACTTAGGTGAGATTAAACAGATCCTTGAAAATGGGAAAGCTGATTCTTTTTCCTGTCTCTTTATTTCAGTAAAGTCAAGCAGTGAACAATGTTCCATAAAGGTCAATTGGCAACTATACCATCTGCTCTGGGTCCCTAGAATAAATCTCCTGCTGGGGTCCTGATACACAGGAGCACATGTTGTTTTCACAAAGACCAAAATCTTATATTGTATTCTTGCTTGATCCCTGCTGTGGATGCCAGCTTCACAGCATCAGTAATGGTGTTTGGGGCTGAATTCTGGACCTTCATTATGCTGAGTGCTGCCAATCCCAGGAATAAAGATTCCACTAGGTTAAAATAACATGAAGTGAAATGCTGGAATCCATGCGCTGTGGACTAACAAATAATGCACCCAGATTACCTTTAACAGACCTGTTTCCCCAGCGCTCCCCCCCCCCCCCCCGGTTCTGTGAGCAGAGCACTGGCTACAAGTGTCAAGTGTCCCAGCTGCACTCTTCTCTAGAGAATAGCTCTGAAAAGACAGAAATGCCTGGGAGATCACGTGTTTCCTGTCACCCTCAGTTACATGTAGTGAAAAGTGATTGATAATAGACTGAAAAATATCTCGTGATGAGACAACCCTGGGAGGTAATTAATACTCATTTCCCTGTGAAAACAGGCTGAGTCTAAGCTTCAAGTAAAACCATAAATTTGCTTGTTTTTGTTTTGTTTTGTTTTGTTTTCCTGCTTTGTCCTCACAGACAACACTATCTCAATAAATCATCTGTACTTAAATCTTCACTTCAAATTCTATTTCTGGGCATCTGAAACCAAGACGATATCTAGTTGTTATAGAGGAATGTATTCATTTAGAAAAAATCGAGTGGGAGGGTCAAAGAATTATCTGTTGAATGTAAAACCATATAGGAGAAAAAGTATACACAATAATAAATGTACTTCTTAGCTCCTCGTGACAAATCACAGCAGGTTTGCAGTTCAGAATAATCCCAGAATTACTACCATTGTGATAGACCTGGTAGTTTGAGAGTGGCTAAAAGTTAAAAACTGGTGTTTATAAAAAGGATCAAAGACAAATCTAGCCTTCTTTACACCGTTAAGACACTTCCTCCTTTTGCTTAACAAAACACCACTAAACCTTTGATTCCAGTTGGCATATATTGGTTTCTATGTTGATAGAATCCTGTAAAATGAGATACTATAGTAATAGCATGTTATTGTTTTCAATCCGAGGAGAGAATAAACCATTATCATAGAGTTCAATATATTCTTAGTAAATACATGTTACATGTGAATACAGTTACTAAAAAAATATATAGATATTTACAGGTACCAATTTCCCAAGAGATAGAATAAGGTCAATTTGTAGCAGATTACAAGATCACAGACATGAACATCCCCCCTCCTCTGATGAAAAACAAGCACTGAAAATACAAGAATGCAGTGATAAAAATACCCACTTAGCTTCTAATGAACAAGGAGGTACGGTTCTCCATGATGAGATGAATTTATAGAAAGAACGTTGGCAGACTGGGATAACAATGGCAGCATGTAGAGGCAAGGGAAGGAAATGCAGAGTACCTCACATTAGAATGTAGGAAAACCAGGGTCAAGACTATCAGATAAAATTTAAACATGCTTCCATAAAGAAAATGTCCCAGCTGCACTCTTCTCTAGAGAATAGCTCTGGGAAGACAGAAATGCCTGGGAGATCACGTGTTTCCTGTCACCCTCAGTTACATGTAGTGAAAAGTGATTGATAATAGACTGAAAAATATCTCGTGATGAGACAACCCTGGGAGGTAATTAATACTCATTTCCCTGTGCAGAGTATCTCACATTAGAATGTAGGAAAACCAGGGTCAAGACTATCAGATAAAATTTAAACATGCTTCCATAAAGAAAATAATAAAAAAATAAACATGCTTTAATGTGCAAGAGGCAAGTTTGTGTAAGAGTTATGATAAGGGTTCAACTATATAAAATTGTTTTCATTTGATAAAAATGAGCCATCTCCTCAAAATCCTCATATGAAAATTTATGGATGACAGTCTGTTGTACTAACATTTTACATTGTTATATGATTTTTTAAATTCTCAATTTTTATCTGCATCCAAATAAGTAAATTATTTTTTGGTGTTCACTTCTCAATAATTTAACCTGGCACCATCTGACAAAAAGGAGTAAGGCTATTACAAGTCATTTTAACATATTGGTAGTATCTCTTTTCTTACAAGTAATATGTTTACTTACTAAGATATGCAAGATATTGATATAATTTAAAGTCTATTTGAGGATTCCTCTTTGCCTCTGATAACATAACCCCATGCTAAAAAAACATGTAAAATAGAGGGACTTTGTTTTTGTTTTTGTTTTGTTTTGTTTTTTACAATTAGCTAAACTCAAAGCACTCAGAACACAATCTTTTTCCAGATTTGTGTTCCTATTTGGTATACAAACTTTAAGCATAAAGTTACTGACTTCTTAACTGGGTAAATATGAAAAAATAAAATACAAAAAAATAGGAATGAGACTGCAACTCACTTCTCAAAACTTTTTTATTGATATTTTCTAACAAAATTTGGAACTAAATTAAATTATAAAAATAAAATGACATTTTTTTCCCATCCATATTTTGTAAAAGGCACCAAATCTACCCACGAGAATACTACAGTACGGAAAGAAAATAAAAGCTAGACAAAAGTCATAGAACCTTGAAGGAAACAACTATAAAAGATAAAAATCACAGCAATACTAAAAGAACACGTACATTCTCAGTTATACATATTTGAATTCTGAATTGTGGCTCTTAAGCTCATTGTGATATGCTGGATATGTATATGTTTGTCTGGTATTTCCTAAATTTTGTTCTTGGACAGCAAAACTGGTAAACCTCTGGAAACTGGCTACTCATCAGGGCAGTTAACTTGTGCCAATATAAATGAACATAATACAGTGCAAATTTATCTCAGGCAATTCTTGATGGCAGGAACCTGAGCAGGACCAAAGAATCAATCTTTTCAGGTTAACAACAAGGTTGGAATACCATATACAATTGTTTCATTTTGCTCAGACAACTGTTAACTTTAATATCCCCCACCGACAAACACGTTCTTGGTCTCATCCAGGGTACAGAAAACACATAGACAGGTGTAGGGTAGGCATTCTGTGTGACATGTTGTGTGCACATGCCCTATAGACAATCTAACACAGAACATGGGACTACTAAGGACAACACTTCGTAAGAGATACACTTCAGTCCAAAAAACCTGTGGTCATCTAACAACTAAATGAAGTTTATCCTAACAGACCTGGATCAGGATCCAGTGCCCTTCAGATGAGCTCCAAGTTTTGGCCTATTTTAATGTTTTTTTTTGGTATCAACATTTGCTTTGAGTCTTCAATTGTATTAGGTAGCTAAAATATTTTTCATATTAATTTTCAGTCACTATTTCAAACATATGAGAAATCCTCTTGTTTTATTTCTTTGAAGTTGTACAAAAAATGCACACATTCAACACATTTGTGTCCACTACCCCCATAATACAAAAATACATGATGTAACTAAGCAATATGCCAGCCCAAAGGAGCACAAATTCCAAATGTCCTCCTTGGTTCAGACTGTAACTCCACTCTCTAACTAAGATTTATGACTCCTCTCGGGACTTGCATTACTGGGCAGCGAGGGAACTTTCCTCAGGAAGGGGACTATGTATCTAAGTCACAACAGAGTTCTGACAGATTTTCTCCTAAAAATGATGGGAAGATTAAGAGTTACCTTAAATCCCCTTAAGACGCTTTTGATGGGAACCAGTGAACCAAGTTTAAGGTAATATCATTTTCTGCTGCTTTATCAGTACTATCTAAGATAAATTTCACCTTCTAAGCTGCAGTATATCAGCATCTTTAGTGATAGTACAACAAATTGTCCCAAACAGAAAATCGTTCGAATTTGCTTTTGCCAAAACTAATTGTTTCTCTGGTATTGTGAGATCCAAATAAGCTAAAATTTCCTCAGTATGATTTAAAGAACTTTCTAACAAGAAACAACCTTAAGGAGACGGGGTCACTCGATTTTTAACACATTCTGTAGCTGAAAAGCTAAGCTCTTTAAATATTAATTCTGCCATATCCCTACATAGACCTGATTCAGGAAAGGACTTCATGGGCTGCTACTGAGCTCTCCCTGAATATGCTTCATGTTAATTACTTGCTTTAATAAAGGTTAGGAGTGGATGTCTCAGAAATAAAACCCAATGGAAGAAACAATCCTTTTATCCTTTTCTGCACTTATTTTCTTTTATCATTTATCCTTATACTTCTTTTGTGCTTTTTAACTGGCCTTGACAATGGTGCAGAATGTTAAAAAGGCATATCTTGGTTCAATGTCAGGTAATAATAACCTTCTCTGGTAATGATCAAGATAGAAGCTAAATATTAACCATTTTCAGATTTTCTTTTTTGACTTTGCTGGCTGTAATCTAATAAAATGACAATATAATATTCCTTTAATATTCATGCACACAATTATATGAATATGCAAAACTCATGCTCTTAATACAGAACAACAAATAATATAAAAAGAATCTTACTTTAGATTTCACCCTTATCTATTCTAAAATGTGTGGGGATTTCAAAGTGAAATATTCTCTTGTGTATAATATATCTAGCTCGATTTTGAAATCTTGACAATGGCTAAACGTACTTGAATAAGTAATATATAGTGCATTAACTTTCACAGTAAATGTTCTTGTATTGTGAGTTTAGTCATAATGGGCTTTTTCAAACTCTGAATGACTTTCTGCTTAACAATTATTTTCCTTCTGGGTCATTTAAATAAATGGGCTTTTGGTTCCTCTTTTGTTTAAACAAAAGAATGGTCACCATGAAATATTTTCAACCCCTCCCCCAACTCTATTTGCGTTTAGTCTTTTTATTTTTTTATCTTTTATTTTTAGCAATAATGTAACCAGTCTTAAAGTGCCTCTCAAAATGGGTCAAATATCACCATGTATGTTAATAATTTTTTTTTCAAGATAAAATGTTTGTTCCCCATAAGCTACCCCCAAACCTGATCCTACTTTGTGGAATGTGGAATTTTTTTACTTTGTGGAATGATTTTACTAAAACTTCAGTGGCAGATACAGGAGATAGAGTTATATTACACTTAATAATGCAAAATTTAATTTAAAATATGCATTAAATCATTCTCTTCTTCCCCACACATATCCTAAAATACTCTCGGTAACCAGCTGCTTTATCTCCCCCCGATTTCTTTTTTCATTAGTATCTCCAGACTAATTAATATTAGACTTTCTGTCCTTTGAAACTCCTTCTCCCATAAACTTTTAGTAAAAATTTCACTGCTTGTTTTATTAGTTGGGGTTCTGCTGGTACCAGTGACCAAAATTCAACTCCATGCAGGTAAAACAAAAGGCAACTTAATTTGTTTAGGTAATTCAGAAATACAGGAAAAAACTTGTGTTCAGGTACAGATAGGCCCTTCTATCCAAAGAATGTTGTAACTTTTTAGCTTGGGTTGTGTGTTTTGGCTGCACCGCCTGGTTGTTTCTCATTGGAGCAAGTTACTCCTTGTGTCAGGAAATGTGATCTCTGACAAGAACAGCAGGCATGCAAAGCATTCCCTAACTATGAATTTTAATGCTTAGTACTGTAATAATAAATTAGTTATCTATATGGGCAGAGATTTCATATTAAATATTGAATTCAATTTGATTTAAAAAAATACCACTTTTTAAGTTGTTTTCATAAGCCTTGAAGAAAAATCAGTTTAATGGATTTTGAAAGGCATTTTCCTTGGTCATAAGGAAATTATCATCTTATTTCCTTCCTTCTTCCAGTGTTTTCAATACCATTAATTTGAAAAAAATTGAGTACTTAACAATTTTATGATTCTATAGAATGATTATGGTCATTAAAATATTCCCTCATATGCATGTGACGTTTATATGTAGCCCATTTAGTCCTAGCAGAAATAGAAGAGGTACAACACAATTATATTCTCTTTCTTTGCTTTGTACTATGACTATATTTTCCCTAAATCTTTATTGAGGTTGTGTAGAACTGTTGAAATCCTTTTATTTCATGCACACAATTATGTGAATTATATAAACTTAATTCATATAAATCATCTGAATTTTATTTCATTTTGTTTTCCTTCCTTCCTTTCTTCTTTTATTTCTTTTTGATGAAAATAGCCCACTATTTCTGAACCAATATAATCCCAAATAATCCAACCTAAGGTATTATTATTAATAATAATATAAATAGATTAAAGAATGTCATGAATAGATGAATAGATTTCCCAACATTAAATATGATCCTCTTAAAAAGGCAGGATAACTGCTTGCTTATTTCCCTTTAAATTACCAATTTTCTGAATAAACACATGGTGTCATAGGTACTTCAAATGGTGTAAAATGAGTAATTTTTACCCTTTTTTTGGTATCACTATGGACTCATTGGTTTATATCTGTTTCATATGTTATAATTAATTGGAATCATGTAATGCTCTCGTGCAGCTATGGTGAGCATCCCAAAGGTATCCTCAGTCCTTTTTCAGACTCCTCTAGTCTCTCAGTGCTTCCTGTTCCCTGACATAGCAAGGTACTAATGACTTACCTGGGAATTTCATGAATCAGAACTTGTCCAAACTATATATCCTCCCAACATTGGATCTTTTGAGTGGAAAATTATACTATGAGCCAAGATCTGGGAGCTACATGTATTTATGTTACTGGGATATTTTGCTTCCAAGCCTTATAAATAAAAAAAGTTTAGAAAAAATATGTACACACCTATAAATTCATAGACAGATATGTAAATAGATAGACAAAATAAATTAAAATAAAGTGGGGCTTAATTACTTGATTTGTTTTTTGCAGTCCTTTGCACATATGCCAAAATCTGTGATTATTAATAACATTAATAGATTTAATTAATGTGTCACCAAACACCACTAATAAAATATTTTAAATTATAGTTAATGTATTAATTATGAACAGACTATTGATAAGCTTTATGGTTTCTTTATATTTTTCTTTATAACATACCCTTTTATTAATATACAATAAGAGTGTATTGTTCTAAAGTAACTTGAAAAGATTTATGTGTTTTTCTGTGTGGTGAGGTTACCAATTTGAATACATGAATCAGATGTCAGCGTTCATCGACAGTCACTAAACAGATTGCTTTCTTATGTCACTCTTGGATCATTTAACCTAGAAAAAATTCTAATTACTCAAAATATGTTTTCTCAAAGGCTTGGTATTCACCAAAATTAAAGAATCCAGTCAAGGAAACTATCATTCTTGTTTATTGGTTAAAGTTCTAATATGAGTTTGGAGGAGAAGCAGAGGGAGAGGGACAAGCAGATCCCTTGCTGAGCAAGGAGCCTGATGGAAGGCTCAATCCCAGGACTCCAGGATCACGAACTGGCCAAAGTCAGATGCTTAACCAACTAGGCCACCTAGGCACCCCAAAATGATTTCTGATTTAATAAAAAACTAAATTCAGACCTATTAAGTTTAATGCCACTGTTCCTTTCTATAATAGAGCTTTTCAGTCAGTAAACTACAAATTCAGCTATCTTTTTGTTCTGGCCAATGAACCGAATAAGTGTATGCTTTCCTCAGTGTGGTTGGCTTGTGCCAATTTTTTTTCTTTGCTGTGATTTCACTGCCATTAACATATTTTTATTCCCTAATAATGGCTTTTAATTCACAAATGTTTTAACAATACATTATTTTAGCATTAAAGTAGTTACATGGTATAAAAGTACAAATATACTATCATTCCAGGCAGATGGCACAGAGAAGAGTTGGCATCTGAACCAAGTACATAAGCTTGTATTTTCTACCAAAGCACTGAGAAAGTTTGGAAAAGCTGAAAATATGCCTCAATAAACTTTGAATTGACTTCAGATCAAACCTATTAAAATTATGCAATAAAGTTCACTTATAAAAATAGCTGCCTATATTCTAAATATTTTGGAAATTAAAATGAAGAAAGATTGTATAGAAAATATGCTGAGGAAAAAAAAATTAAGCAAAATGTTACCAGTGGCTAAATCTAGGTGGCAGATTTACTTTACTTTTTAAAAGTTCTATTTATATTTCTTTGTTTTTATAACCTTTGCAACAATTATATGTTACCTTATTATAATATAAGAGAGGTTATTAACTGATTATGACAAAGTCACTTTGCCAGGAATGTTAAAATGCAAAGGTAATGACTAAGATGACAATGACTTTGCCTACCCTGATATCTCAAAGGCTACCGTAGTATTAATTTAGAAAAGAAAATGGCAATGTAGAGTGACCCAGTATGATTTTAAAAGGAACTATAAAATAACAGTGTTTTTTTTTACCTTACATTCTTAGGCTTACTTTATTGTAAGTGTATGTTTCAAATACTGAGGCCAAATCAATATTTCTTATAACAACAGTATGATTTCTTTTAAAATGTCTCCCACTTTCCTTTAATCACAACCTACACACATTTACAACATTATGTTTGTTATTAGGCTCATAGAACATGAAAATTTATCATGCTTTTTCATAATCATTTAAATGAAAAATTTGAAGTATAAACTGTAAAACCAATTTTTTTGATGTTTGATATCTGAAAGTATGATTTAGAAAATTATCTAGAGAGAGGCAAACCACAAAACAGATTCTTAACTATAGAAAACACACTGGTGGTTATCAGAGGGGAGGTGGGTGGGGCAATGGGTGAAGTAGGTGATGGGGATGAAGGAGTGCACTTGTGATGAGCAGTGGGTGATGGTGGAGGTGTTGAGTCACTATACTGTACACCTGAAACTAACATTACACTGTATATTAGCTAACTGGAATTTAAATAAAAAATTAAATAAAAAAGAAAGTTACCTAGAAAAAGGGATTTAAAAGATCTATAAATGCTAGGTTCTACATTGTGCTTGGAAACTCCTCTTTTAGACTATATGAGCAATACAATACATTAGTATTTAGTAGAGGCATGTATTGTAATAGGTAAACAAAGTAACATCTTCAAAAGTGGTCACATATATTTTAGATCACATGAAAAGAAGAACATTCTTATTATTTTTATGAATAAAATATTAGACATGGTTATAAAGGGCAATTAATCACCAAGAGTAATTAATCTACATGGATTTTTCAAAACAGATTTTTTGATCTCTCCACAAAATAAGAAAACTACGCACAATGGACTTTACATATTTACAGTTTATCACGCAAAGTTACTTAGCTAAATTTTTATACTCTTCCAGGTAATTGCATTTTTTATACTTATCAGTTGACTTAAATGTGAATGAAGACTTTAACTACTGATAGTCTGTAATTCAAGAGAGGTAGCTTTATGGGCTCCACATCATTGGGACATTCTATTTACATGGCACAGTCCCTTAACTAGACCAAAAGACCTGTACAAAGGTAAAAACTTACATTAATTTTGTATTATGAAAAACAGCCAATACCTTCATAATGAATATGAAGAGAATTCGTGTAAGAGAAAACAAAACAAAACATATAGCTCAGTCTTAGGCTTTTGCTCTCTAACTTAAAGTTTTCTCTCGGTGTTCTTTCAAGTTCCATTAACATTCCACTTATGCATAGTTTAACTCAGTTGAGATTATCTATCTAATATCTATCTATCTAATATATGTCTCTCCCAATCCTCCCTCCCTCATATTTTATTTTTAATTATTTTATTTTAATTTAATTATTTCATTTTAATTATTTTTAAGTTTTCATACAATTAGTTACTTCTCACAACTTGCTTCTAATTAATTTTCCTTTTTTTCTTAACAGATTTAAACAATTCACATAACTTACAATTAACATTTAATGTATTCAAGTCAATGCTTTTAAATATATTCACAAGGTCTGGTTTCATAAACACTATCTAATTTTAGAACGCTCTCATCACCCAAAGACACCACATACCCCTTAGCAGTTAACTCCCCATTCTACCCAAATGCCAGCCCTAGGTATCAACTCATCTATTTTCCATTCAATAGACTAGTCTGCTGTGGTTGCTTCATATAAATGGAATTATGTAATGTATTATATTTTTGACTGGCTTCTTTCACTTAGCATACTGTTTTGAAAGTTCATCCATATTGTACCATGTATCAGGACATCATTCTATTTTATTTGTGAATAAAATGCCTTGTATAGATATGCCACATTTATTAAACCATTCATTAGTTGATGGACATGTGTGTTACGTCCTCTTCTGGCTCACATTACTCAATTATAAAATGGTTGCTATGAACATCTGTGTACACATTTTTGTGTGGCCTTGGCTTGGTTTTCATTTATTTTCGCTGTATACCCAGGAGGAGAATTACTGGATGGTATCATAACTTCATGTTTAACATTTTGAAGAACTGCCATACTGTTTTCCAAAGTGACTGCACAATTAAATATTCCCAACCAATCTAATAAGATTCCAATTTCTCCTCAACAACCTTTGCTTCCTAGGGTTTTTATCTTTTGTGTGTCTGATGTTTATTTGTGTGTGTTTTTTAACTTTTTTTATTTTTAAGTAGGCTCCATGCCCAACATGGGGCTTGAACTCATGACTCTTAGATTGAGTCGCATGCTCTACTGACTGAACCAGCCAAGCACAAATGTGTCTAATGTTTTCTTATTGAAAACTGCATTGTTACTATTACTATGTGCTTGTTTTTTGATTGATTGATTGATTTTTATAGACTAGTTAAGTATATTTCCCCCTCCATAATTCAGCCTCTGATGTTGCACTATCTTCCTGACACCCATACCATATGGATGATATTCTCCCTGGTCTGCCTCTGTTACTATCACACCCAGATGTTCACGGCTAGTGATTATTAGTTGATCATTATATGTTTCTGAAAATGCCTCAATGCATAAGTTGCTACACAGTCCATTCCAAATTAAGTAAGTCTCCTTTGGATCTTGACTCAATCCCAAGAAGTTTCTTTTTAACTGTCTTTTCCCTGTCTCTCCCTGATAAACATCTAGCAGGCCTACCATTTCACTTGTTGCTGTCAAGAAGCTACCAGCTTCCTCTTCATTGCTCACCATGAAGATTGCCTTTTTGGATAATATCCTTAATCTTGCAAGTCCCCAAATTTTGCTCCAAAAAATGTCAGTCACTTTATGGAGAGCTGCCAAATTCTCCACCTGAGTAGAATCCATGTGACATTGCCCCAGAGTGGGGGCATGGAGAGTAGCCTATTTGACTCAGAGTAATGCTTACTGTATAAGCAATGTATGGGGCATGAAGGATAGCCATTGATTTCTTGGTTTGCTTTTCCTGCCATGGAACATCTGACCTATGAGCCAGCGCAATAGTAAGTAAATTGATGGGGATTCTCAACCTGCTGCAACTGGAATAGTCTTCCACCCTATGAGTAGGTACTTGGTAAATGAAGCATATTGATTTATCTTGCTCTGGTTGCCTAAAATAATGCTTTTGAAACATGAATCTGGGAATGTGGATGAGAAATCCTCTGCTCCTTCCAGGAAGAAACCATCGCCCTAATTGGGAGCTTTTAGGGAGAGAGGGCCCTGTCTTGCCTGCACCCATTAATAGTTTTCATTACACTGACTTCAGAGGAGAGGAAGTGGATCATGGCGCAACACCCATAATCTCTCATTGTTCTTACTGAAATTTAGGAATTCAAGAAACATTGTCTTGAATATCTGTTTCTCTAGTTGCTGTGTGATTTTTGGACAATTTCAGAGACTTTATTTTTTATTTTTAAAAATTTCATCAGTTATAATTATTTTACTAGAGAGAGGGTCCATGAAAATACCTATTCTGCCATTCTGGAATTGGTTCTCTTCCATTTACTTTTTAATACATTATATTCTGAAGCAATGTGTTAGTCTAAGTATCTTGTATTCCTAGGCCATATATATGTGGAGCCAATGCTAATGTTGATATATGTTTGCTATAGCAACCTGGACAAGCAATGCACAATATTCTAATCCTTTTCTGTTTTTTTTTAAAGTTTTAGTAAAAATGATGATAAAGACTTCTGCATCACTCCTTCCACAAGACTGTTGTGAATGTTAAATAAAATAAAATAAATATTCACCCAAGATGCCTTGAACTTAGAAAATAAAATTTATCCATTCAGCCTAGAATTTTCTTTATTTAAGATAAATGTATTTCCTCCTCCTAGGAAATACAATGGACACTTTAAAAAAAGAAAATGAAAGCACCATACTAAGTTTCCAAATAAAGTATATAACATAGAGGCAGAATTGGCAGCAAACCAGGATAAATGCAGATGTGCCATTTCTACTAGCTTTCTTTATGACCTCCACTTCATTTTGGGTATTAGCTCTGGGATTATTTCTGTAGGAATCTTCTGAACCTCAAGTTATGTTATAAAAAGGGGTGATAATTAAATTCACATAAGATGTCCTTTTCAAGTCCTTTGGTCCATGCTGTACATGTTCCATTTTATTTCTCCTACCATAATTTTCCAATTATTTTTATTTATTTTCTGAACAATCTAGCTCTCAATAAGAACAATTCCAACTGTGTTATTTTTTTTTTCCTGATCTGCCATCTTCTGCATGTAATCATGAGAGGATAGACATGGAAAATGTATACATGGGATATATATGTATGTACAGGTTTGGATACAATTTACTTTTGTGTTCTTTGTAATAAGCTGTGAATTTATATTCCTCAGGTTAATCACATTATACATTAATTTTAGGTTCTTCTTAGCCTTCACTGAGACAGCTTCCAAGTCTGATTAGTACAAGTCATTGAACATTTTATTCCTAATCATAAAATATTCATCATTTGAACTAATGTTAATATAGTTTTTCCTCTACTATAATGATAGCCCATAGCTTGTTAAGTTCTAAATAGATCGAATTGCATATTTTTAAGCAATAAATGAGAATGGTAGTTTTCTTGAAATAGATCTCATTTGTTTGTTTGTTTGTTATAATAGCATGCCACATAGGAAGATTTTGGTGTGAATTTTAAAATTCTCATGACTTTAACCATATGAAAATTAAGTCTCAAACAGTGCCTGAGGAATGTATTCTTTTATTGTAGCAGGCATTAAAAGCAGATATCTGATTAGTAAAGACTGTTCATTATTATCATGTTCAGACTCCTTTTCTATCTTAAATACAAGGAAATTTATATTTTACATAGACTTATAAAATGTTTCTGAATTTTAAAAGACTACTAAATTTATAGATATTTTATTTTTAATGTTTCCAGAAATGAGAGGTATTTATATTTAACAAGATAATAATAATATTAATATATAGAACATACTTTTGTCAGACATTGTTGTAAGCTCCTTATATATATTTCCTACTTTCCCTTTGAATCCTTCATGTAATAAGCAAAAACAAATGATAAAACTGCTAATAACTGTTAACAGCAAATCTTCAATTATTTCGTTCGTTTTATAATTTTGGTGGAAGAAGAGGAATGTCCCTGGAAAGGAAGAAAGAAACAAAACCCAGTCAAATCTTCAGATACATGTGCTAATAACGAAACTTCTAGAAATCTCACGAATGCTATTTGCTAGCTGGAGAGTTCCTGTGTATAGAAAGATTTCACAGAATATGCTATGTTTAGTCTGTGTTGAACACTTTGTAAACAAACATGGACTCAATTTTGAAGCACACCTCATAGAAAATATTGCACAGGCTGTGCAGCTATAAAGTGGAGATGTTTCAAGGTTGAACATCTTTCCTTTAAGCCATGGTGATACATATAAAACTTGGATTTTCAATATATTAATCTTGGAGTACATCCTGAAAAGGCAATTACCTGTGGAGTTATAAAGATATTCCCAGACCTCCCCTGCTTCTTCTGAATATTGTCTTTAGTCATTATTTAAATTAATAGTAAAGCTTGACGCTGGGTAAAATTTCTGGTTTGCAATAGTTTGATTTGATGTTCTGATGCTACACGTTACCTATGAAAACCACATTTTTACCTAAAAATAAACATAACCTATATCTTTCTACCACTCTTTCTCTAGTAAACAGGGCTTTATCACTTTATTTTAATCAACTGGAATTTAACCTGGAAGGAATATAAGTAATTAAAAATACTTTACATAAAATGCAGATATACTTAGAATAAGAAATCATTTAAAATTCACCTGGTTATTTTCTAAAGACATAAGCACTTCATTCCTAATTCTAAATTTATATCATTAACCCACAAAATTATAAATAAAACCTTAACAAGGAACTATCTTGTATTTATGTTTTAATTACTTATTATTAATTGTCACACATCATTCATTATCAAGCAGAAATTGCAATCCTTTTTCCTGACTCTCCTATTTTATCAACCAGAGGGCATTATGGTGATCTCACCCAACTGAGGTTCAGAGTATTAAAAAATGAATATTTAAAATTAAAATATAGCTTGTCACACAGATGAGCACCTGATGCATTTATGAGGAACAGGTAGATGTTTATTCAGGCATGTTTGATGTACCAGCAGAAATTATTTCAGTTAAATATCAATGTCATTGCCATTAGAGAAGATTAAAACAAGACCAAAAGACACACCACACACACACATGCACGAGTGCATGCGTGCAGGTGTACACACACACACACACACACACACACACACAGAGTAATTTAAGGCACCTGAACGAATCAGATTTGGAGGATGGATTCAACTTGTCTTGATTACCTAAAGTAAGAGGAAGTAGCCTCAGAAATAGATCAAGAGAGTTTGACCTTTGTTGTTACACTGAAATGTGCAATTCCTGCAGATGTCATTATTCTTTGGCATTTTCTCTGGGTGAGTGGAAAATAATATCTTTTTGGGGGGGGCATAGAGAATAAAAATGACAAGGAAAAAATACATGTCTTTTCATTTATTACATAGTATCTTGAACAAAAAAGTTAGAGCAGTTATTATTTTAATGGAAAAAATATACAAAATATTTGAATTAATCACAAATGTAATTGCTCCTAATAGGAGGGAGAGGAGAGAGAAAAAATATAAATGACCTCTTTAAATATATTTTTATTTAAAAAAGACTCCAGGATATTATGATCTGTAAACATGTATATGTATTTTTACAACAATTATGGCAACTTAATGTAGGCAAAATTAAGGCATTGTCTCAGTACCAAAATACCACTCAACAACATAGTACATCAGCAACCATTCACACTGAATGATGTAGATAATTAATCTAATTTTCCCTCTGCTTCATTTTGTGTTCTATTAGTTTTCTTATTCAAACTTTCAAGTCACAAATCTAATTTAAAACCTCTTAACTAGTCTAACGCATAATGTGTTCTATCTGCGTTCAGTGTCTAGCAGTAAGCAGCGAGCTGGAATACTAATTTGCTTCAGTGTGTGAAAAACACTCAATACTCAAATAATAAAATCCTGGATCCAGCATTTCTTAATGACATGACCAAATGAGTCCAATGCTTTGAAATGTGAGCATAAGTTAAAAAACACTGCATCAAAAACTAATGATGTACTATATGGTGACTAACATAACATAATTTTTAAAAAACATTTTAAAAAATCAAACAAAGAAGAATAAAATGATGTCAATGGAGAAGGAGAAAAAAAATTATGCTAACCAGAACAATATATTCAATATTATGGTTCTCCATTCAAAATGGTCCTATTCAATACTTTAAAGTTAGCAAGATATATTTTGATTAACAATTTTATTTAAAACTAGTGTTGCTATTTTAGCCTTGCCTATTCACCTATTCTCAATATTATATTCTCTTTCTTCTCCCTGTCTATCATGCACAAGTGCACACAGTTACCATATTTAGATTTAATATTTGAAGTTATTTCCCACAGTCGTTTTGTAAAAATCTGTATTGTTTTTCTCACGGGGGTGGGGAGGGGTTCTTTTTCCTTTCCTTTCTTTCTCTGTTCACATTCTGTTTGTTAAAATAAAGTTTATCTCATGTGTTCTCTTGAATTCAAAGTCAGTAAAACACACACACACATTTCATAAAATGAAGAAACAGGATATGTCAGAAAAATTAGCCATGTACTGAGTGATTAAACTATTTTGTGTAAGAATGTCATTTCTATTTTGTTTAAATGTAATGCAATTTACCAGACCATAAAGAACTCCTTAGATGAAATGGCTGTTTTCCAGGCAATGCTGCTCTGCTGCTGATTGCAATATATTCTGACATCTATGACAGTTTTATAATTCTTCTATTCTCTGCTCTGACGTGTCCTTACTTTGCTGAAGGCTTGCTCCTGGGAAAAGGCACTAAAGTTTTGTGGACTGAAAGGACAATAAACAGTTTGATGGGAAAACAGTTTCAGCATGTGATGCAATCCTTTTGCTAATTTGTTTTATGTTAATATAGGAAAGTATTTCAAAAGACCTTTACATCAAGATTTAGAGATTTTGTTACACCTGTGAATATTTTATGTGAGCTTACTGAAGAAAATCATGGAGGGAAAAAAAAGACTCTATTTTGATAGTCTCCTCTGTCCAATGCAGAACATGTTAGAACAAGGTATATAAAGCAAACTGTTCAAAATATTACATGTCAGGGCGCCTGGGTGGCTCAGTGGGTTAGGCCTCTGCCTTCATCTCAGGTAGTGATCTCAGGGTCCTGGGATTGAGGCCCACATCTGGCTCTCTGCTCGGCGGGGAGCCTGCTTCCTCTCTCTCTCTCTCTCTGCCTGCCTCTCTGCCTACTTGTGATCTCTGTCTGTCAAATAAGTGAATGAAAAAAAATCTTTAAAAAATATTACATGTCAGACATGGCAATGAATTTGAATACAATAATTTTAATGGAGATCACCTTAGGCTAAACAACATGAATGTTTGCTTTGGAGAGTAGTTTATCATAAATAGAGACCAAAGGTTTTACTGCTTACAAAATTCTGTTAAAGCCTGTTCAGTAAATAATATTTAAATAAAATTTTTGGGAACCCATGAAATGTCTGTGATAAGTACTATGTTTCCACTAAATAAAAGCAGAAATATAAAAAATAAGCCCCTACTTAGAATGTGTAATATTAAATAACTATAAGGAAACATACACAGAAGGGTAAAATGTGTTTCCAAAGGACAGAATCACAAGAAAAGAGATTACAATGCTGTCAAATAGGGAACAATCACAACAAATAAAAGGGTAAATCCATGCGTACTCATACTGAGAAAAGCTATGGGACGTATTGGCATATGCAAATATGCAAATATACATATGACCTCCATGTAGAAATCAATGGAAAGAATTTCAGTTGGATTAGTGTTCAATTTGAAGAGAGTCATCTCAAGTGGCTTTTTAAAACAATTTTTAAACAAATATTGCGTATTTAATCTTATACACAGTAAATTTTAAGAACATGGACCATTAGATTAACTTTCTCATTAAAGAAGTATGAATTAATGTTAGAAAAAAGGTTTAGAAATGAGGAGCAACCCCAACCAATTATTTGAATCAGGAATCATTTTTCATGTAGAGTAAGTAGATTGTGTAGAGCTGAGAATAATGAGAAATAGTAATGTAATTGTATGTTTAATGATCTATAGTTTTCAAAGTTTATATGTACTATTGCACCTCAATTAGATGAATTAGCTATATAAATAATTGTGTTTGCAGATTAGATAAAATTCTCTCACATGGACAGCACATGAAAATTGGAAAGAAAAAAATCCATTTTACAACAAAGTTACAAATATACAAATACTGTAACTGATTGGATATTTCTCTTTGTCTGATTTTTATTTTGTTTTGTTTTGTTTTGTTTTAGGAAGGCTGGAAAACTAACACCAGCTGTTTTGCAGCAATGACTTATCTCAAGATCTAGGATTGGGAGACCTTTGCATAGCCATAAGCAGTGAGTTGCAGTAAAAATCTTTGGAGAGTTAAACTGTTCTTAATTGCTAAATTCATAATTGTGTTATCTATGTTATTTCTAGGCCTTTCTAAATAATTTCTTTTTCATGGTTATGGATCACATTGTTCTGCTTTTCCCCATATGTAGCAAATTTTTATTAGATGCTAGACAGTATTAATGTTATCCTTCCAGGGACGCCTGGGTGGTGCAGTTGGTTAAGCGGCTGCCTTCAGCTCAGGTCATGATCCCAGCATCCGGGGATCGAGTCCCACATCAGGCTCCTTGCTCGGCGGGGAGCCTGCTTCTCCCTCTGCCTCTGTCTGCCACTTTGTCTGCCTGTGCTCGCTCTCTCTCTGACAAATAAATAAATAAAATCTTAAAAAAAAAAGTTATCCTTCCAAATGTCCAGGTTTTGTTTATTTTTAATGAGTATGAAGTTTAATCCCAGCAGTAAGTTAAGTTACTTGGAAAATAGATTTATCCTTTTTTAAATGTTTTTGTTTTCTTAGAGGGGGTAGTCTTTTTCTCTAAGGCATGAGCTTTTTGGAGATCTCTGCTGAGTGTTCATAAGGTTCTGAGTATGCAAATATTCAAACAAGGATTCCCTTGAACACTTAACATTTGACTTATCCATCCCACTTTTAGGGAATACTCAACAAAAATAAAGATATATGTCCATGAAGGACTAATACATGCCTGCTCATAAGAGCTTTATTCACATTAATCAAAATATGGAAACCAAACAAATGCCCACCAACTAATGAATGGATAAGCAAAAGATGGTATAACCATAGAATTAAATACTGAGCAAGAAAAGATATCTGTTGGCGTGCCTGGGTGTCTCAGTAGGTCAAGCCTCTGCCTTCGGCTCCGGATGTGATCCCAGGGTCCTGTGATCAAGGCCCGCATCAGGCTTTCTGCTCAGCAGGGAGCCTGCTTTCCCCTCTCTCTCTTCCTGCCTCTCTGCATACTTGTGATCTCTCTCTGTCAAATAAATAAATAAATAAATAATCTTTTTTAAAAAAAAAGAAAGAAAAGATGCTGATAAGCCTAATAATAGAAAGAATTTCAAAAAAACATAATGTTGAATGAAAGAAGCCAGACACAAATTATACATTCTGGATTACATCTCTACATGTAAATCTAAAAAAGTCAAAACTTAATTAACAAAATAGAAAACAGATTAGTGGATGTCTAGGGCAGAGAATTGGGGAAACTGACTGAGAAGGAACAGAAAGGAATATTTTGGAGAATAGAAATATTTTATATCTTGTTTATGGTGATATTTATGGGAGTATACATTTGCCTAACTTAAAAAAAACAGACATTTAAGACAGGTGCATCTTATTATATGTGAACTCAACAAAGTGAGTTAAGAAAGAAAAATATATACATATCTGCACTTCTTGAACCTGAGTTAACTCGCTTGGGAAGGCCAAAGAGCATGCTAGAAGAGCCCAGTCATTTATAATGGGGTCAAATCAACTTTCACATGGGGCAAGTTAATCACTCTGAGTCTTAGCTTTACTAAGACTTATTCCCTTTGACATCTCAGATTGACTCTGAACAACAATTCCATGTAGAACATCTCTTACATATGATATACAAAAAGAAAAAAAATTAGACCCTTCTCATCCTTCTCTCTTCTTAGATACACATTCTGATCTTAGGGTATGATTTAAGTGATAATGGTCATCTAAGTGTGAATTACTCAGTCAAAATGGTATTTATATATATATATGTGCAGACCTTTATTTAAAGTATGTTTTAATTAGTATACTTAATATTTATATATCTCAAAACTAAGACAAAAAGGCTGAACAACCTTAGGATGGTTTGTTTGATGATGTCCTTTCTAGTAGAATTAGCTATGGTCCACAGAGTGATCTGATTACAGGGATAGTTATAGGTTAGTTATTGACTGAGATTTTAGTGGGCAAGGCTAAACTAGCTTCTAGTTATTCATTCATGGTTACAAATTTGTAATTTATATGTTAGAAATTAAGTAGAGTGATTCCTAAAGAATTTTATTTTTCAAACATGAAAATAGGTAGTTTTGAAAAAATAGGCAAACATTTAGGCAAAAATATGTACATATGAGAGTGTATGTTGGAAGCTCATAATGAAGTAATTATTAAAATCTATAGTTACTACAGTCTTTAACATTTGAACAAAGTTTAAAAAGTCATTTAACTATTCCATATAAATTGCATAGATTTAGATTTTCATTTTCTTAGGCTATCCCATTTTCCAATAAAAATCATCACTGTGACCCATCTTGCATCATTAACTGACATCTAAATTTCATCTGCTGGTGCTATAATAAATAGCCTAGGGAAAGTCTATATGGGAGTGCATAGCACATTAAGTAAGCTTTGAACACAGAGAACTAATAATTTTATACTTTCTTACAGAACAAATTGTTTGAAAGAAATAAACAAGTTTAAAGGGAGGTAATGAAAAGTGTATCTGGAAAAGAAATATACTATTGAATACATTTTAACAACTTTATTATGCAACATTCCTTTTCCTTTACCTATGATTCCCTAAATTATTTCCCAGCACACTCTCTCCAAAGGTGCAAAATAAAAGTACCAGAAATTCTAAATAAAATAAGTATACTTATTTTCTTATCAGTCTTTCACAAATGTGCAGAAGTATATTGCAAATAAAAATGCATCTTTCATCTTATATCCTTTTTTTAAAGAGCCTTGCAAATAGCCACTGTAATAAGAGCAGAATGAATATAACTATATTTGAGATGTGAAACAAAACTCTGCTTTTTTTTTTTTTACATATGTATCAATCAACAAGGAAATACATTTTGGAAACACAGAAGGTATTATTATGACTAAAGACAAAAATAAAATATTTCTACACTAACCTACTAAAACTACATATTTCAGGGCATTCTGTGAATTCGTCAATATGTGAAGCACTTCACATCCATTAAATTCTTTCATCTTCATTAGCCTCATGCAATTGGCAATCATATTCCATTTAACAAGTGATTTGCATGAGGTCATCTAGAACTAAGTGGTGGAGTTATAAATAATATCTCGGCAACATACTGCCAGAGTTTGTACTCTTCAACTTTGGAAGTATCAATTAACTTTAATAACTAAAAAGAAGAAAAGCTAAATGAAATGTACTATTATAGTTGAATAATCAAACCTGATTTGTGAAAAAATACATCTCTCAATTTATTAATATGGAAATATTTATGAGGCATAATGTAACATGTATGGAATATAGAATATAAGAAGTATAAAATATAAGTAAGACCATAATTTAACCAATTGTGGTAATATATGTTAATTTAAATATAAAATTCTAGAAATCTTAGCTACTATCGCCACTCATGTGTGTGTATGTGTGTGTGTGTTCTTTGTTTGGAAACTTACAATTGCTTGGAGTGTAATGTTGATTAGAGACTAGGAAAGAATCATATAGCATACTGATTGGAAAAACTTGATAATAATGTTCAAGAGAGCACTTCAAACTAATGTCATTTGACTATGTCCAATTGTCCTCTTGACATAGTGCTGTGTGATTTGGTTGATGAATAATATATTAGCCTGTAAGTATTTAAAACAATCACATTGACCAGGTACTTGCCATATTTCATATCAACCTGTCTTAGAGTAAAAATATGTTAGGAAAACACTGAAAGAAGTTCTTTGAAACCTTGAAAGTAGTTTCATAATGGATTATTTAATTTTACCTAAAATAATAAAATTAGTTTAATTTAGTTGTGAATGCATTTGATATTCACTATTTTCAGATCATGAATAAAACAACACTTTTAATGAAAAACCATTTGCCTAAGATGCTCATTGGTTCATATAATAGAAACTTTGAATGCAAAATATTGAACAGGAATAGAAGCATTCATTTAAGAAAATATTAGATCAGAGGATTGCCCATGTTAATATCCTTGAAATTAAATAGGTTTAATGTCTCTAATTTAATTACTCCAATTCCTGTTAATTTTGAGAAAATGTAGAAAGCATACATGTATAACCAGTTAGTATTTGTTTACTTAGTATTTACTTGTATATTATTTATTATAAGAAATTGGGTTACACAGTTGATAGAGAAAGTGGCTAAGAGAGTTCAAAGCACACAGGGCAGGCCACCAGGAAGGGAATATCAGTCTGTAACCACATAGCCATAGAAAGAGGCTGTTGTCCACAACAGAGATTCACTCTCTAGAGAGAGCAAAGCCCTCCTGAAGACTTCCAGATGATTCAGTCTGGTCTGTCAGAAGATAATCTCCTTCCCAACTGATTAAGTCAAACAATTTCAAGATAATCCCCAAATTGAAAGTTAACTGACTAGGGAATTTAGTTAAATTAAAGTCCCTGTCCTTTTGTCACATACTGTAACCTAGTCACAGAACCAAAATCTATCACATTCTTCCCACATTCAACTTGAGGGAATTATAAATAGTATGTACACAAGAGGTGGGAATCTTGGATATCACAGAATTTTGTCCACCAGAGAATGCAAAGACAGTAAACCCATCAACGTAATTATATTACTACCCTAAAAGAAAAAAAATACATAAGATTTGTTCCACCATTTTTAAGCATTTGATCGTTTTTTAACAAAAGGAAAACTTTTCTAAATTGACAGATGTTCACCAATTATTACCTAGAATATCGATGTAAGTAAATCTGAACAGAGACTATTAAGGTTCTCTTGTAGCTACTGTGTGAGTATGAATTATAAGTTGGATAATCAAATGTACCTGAAAGAGAATGAGAAGCCAATAGAGCAATGATATAACAACATATATTTTCCAGAATCAAGACCTATATTTTCATTGTCTAGGGTCCAGGGTCCACGGGGCAAATGTAGCATCTATCACCAGAGAAGGCAGTCTTGTTTTTAACAGAAGTTATTGAAAGTTATATGATACAGACTTTCACCATTAGTTTCACTTTTTACTGGGTTCTGAGTTGTCAAGGGAAGGGAGGGAACAGATATGGCTGAAGATTGGAGAATGTATGGCACAATAAAAATCTCTCTCTTACTATGGTGGAAGTTATGTAGTCACTGGAAACCAGTTTTTCCTTTCTGTCTAATAATTTCTGCCTCTCCCAAACTTCATTTGAAGCCTAGAAGGCCACACCAATTAAAGGAATCACATGCAATCTTTACCATATGGTTTCTCTTCCATTGCAAAAAACTGTTGGTTTTCTTTCATTCATATCTGAACAAATTTTATAATGATGAAGACGTGTTTTAATAATCAAATCTTTCAAGCTAGCAATGATTCAAATGCTGACTGTTTGATCTTGCCAGCTTTCCAGAATGACTTAAAAAATGAACAACACATTTTCAGATCATTATAGAAGAGATTTTAGGTTGATGGCATGATATTTTATCTCCAAATGGAGAAAATGCCCAAGAGTAAGCAATTTTCAAAATGGATAGCCCAACAAAGATAGGAATATATGAAAGAATTGTTACACTGAACTATGATGAATAGTTTGTAGCTTTTCTGATTAATGGACTGTTCAGAAAGATGTACATCTGGGAGCATTGAGTTTAAAATTAAATGTGAGGAATTCCTGAGTTTTAATTTCATATCTTCAAACATATGACTCTGTAATTTATGCAAGCTGTGATGGATTTTTTTAAGTAGCATTTAAGATGAGCACTGTCAATTTCACAGGAGAATAATAATGAATTTACTATGTGTTCATTACAGGCAACTGAAGAGGGAAAATGAAGTCAACTACTTGTTTGGTATTCTATAAATACAGCATTAAAAAATTTTTAATTTCATTTTGTCCACTATAAATGTTCTTCATATATGAGGAGTATCTTAACCATTAGCCACATTGTAAAATTCTTGCCCCAAATCTCAAAATTTTGCATAATTGCTCTTTAACATTTATTGACTGGCTCTGATATTATTTGAATTTTACATTAAAAAATAAAGGTACAGACACAAGTCTATTCATTTTCTATGTATTAGCAAAAAAAAATGTCAAGATTTTTTGTTGTTAGAATTGATGTCTTGGAAGGCTTGAAACCTATTTTAAAAAATTGAAAACTAAGAAAAATGTATGTAGAATTTTTAAAAGAAAGAAGAAAGAGATTAAAGCAATATAACAAATAGGTTTAGGGGGTAAAGACAGACTAATGGAATGAAAGCAATAATAGCAACAAAAAGAATCTATCATGAAAATATAAATCCAAGACCATTTTTGTGGAGAACTAAGAGTTAAATCTTTGACTAAATTTAAATTGCAAGACAAAAACATATTACTATTCAAGTTTAAAAAAAACACACCTCTACAATATGAATGAAATTTCAAATAATGAAGTACGTATTGAGCTAAAAGTAATTTATGGAAAGTATTTAAAAATATGAATAGACCCATAACCAAATAAGAAAATCATGTTGGGAAAGTAGTCTTCCATTGCAACATAAATAAATAAATAAATAAATAAATATCAATAATTAATATGTATACACATATATTAAAATCCTTAGCTCATCTAATACAGTTGTATGGACAACTCATTAAATTTCTTACATACCAGAAATGATTTATATCTTAATTTAAGACAAAAACAGTCCCACTCATAATTGCATTAAAAAATTTAAAGAAAAAAACAGAGTTTCTAGGAAAATGGTAGTAGTAGCTGCAGCTTTTTACACTCTGCAAATCCCAAGTTAAACTCAAAGAGCAATTATGTGACAAACTCTGAATTCATCAACAATGTTTACATGGAACTAGGTGACAAGTCATCCAAAGTAACACTCTAAAAGAGAATGGTGGGAATAAATCAATAGCTACAAAACACGTGTGTTAGCCATGTCTGAACAATGGGAGCAGAGGGATGTTAAGGGAGGGCCTGGGAACTGGGGACTCCAAACTAGTGAGTAAGGAGGGGGTTTGTCTGTTTCAGTAGTCAGGCTTGCAACAGTGACTAATAGAGTTGAAGCTCCTATAATCTCTTGAAACTGAGTTGTTAGAACTCTGTTCCAACATAAGAGCCTAGACTAAGGAGATAGTGTTGGGCAGTAACATAATTCAGTACAAATGGAAACCAGAAACAAAGGAAGAAAAGTCCTGAAAGAATAGTGGAGGAGAATAGAACCAGGGAATCTGAAAAGCCAAGCCACTATATTTTGGAACATTGTTGTAAAAAATGACAAAAGAGAGTATTCTGTAAAATCAGAATAGCTAGCTATACTGAAAATGTTTCAATCTAAACACTCAAGAAAACTAATCCCACAAAAAGATGAACAATATGAAAGTATTGAGATCAAATCCCTTAAGATATTTTTATAATAAAAGATAAAATAGAATTACTTTGCTACAGAATATGAAAATATGCTAGAAAAAGATCTGCCCACAGAACAGATTTAAAACTCTTAGCTTCCATTACAGATGAGTAAAGATGCTAATAAAAAGATAAAAAGCATAAAATAACACAAGGAAAAGAGTTGGAAAAAAGCTCAGAAATGAGATAATGGAATTTAGGAAATATTTAAATCAAATATAGCTATATTTACAAAAAATAATGAGCAAAGTTTAATTCTACTCTTTATTATTGATGTATAAAATTTAATTTAGGGGCATCTGGGTGGCTTAGTCAGTTAAGCATCTACCTTCAGCTCAGGTCATGGGGTGAAGCCCCACATCGGGTTCCCAGCTCAGTAGTGAGTCTGCTTCTCCCTCTCACTCTGCCCCTCTCCCTGCTTGTCCTCTCTCTCTCAAATAAATAAAATCTTTAAAAAAAATAGTTTATAATTGCATTTTTTCATACATGGTCTGCTCATACATGGTCTGTTTTAAATAAAAAACATACCATTTCTCCCAGAGAATTCTTACTATCCTTTTCACTATGTGTATTGAATGGATATATCAAATTTTATAAATAAAATAGTTTTCATGATTTGCTAAAAGTTGCTTGCATTCTTCTTTAAGGATCAAATGTAAGGGATATAAGGTATATTTTGATTCAAATTTATGTTTAAAACTTGCTATTTAAATCTCAAATGTTATGTCTTATTTGGGACAGTTTGGTCATGTAACTATCATCTTTATAAAGATAAAAATACAAGGAGAATGGATTTTTTAAGGTTTTTGTTTAAATTCCAGTCAGTGAACATACAGTGTAATTAATATTAGTTTCAGGTGTACAATATAGGGAAAGAATGGATTTTTATGGGTCTTTTAGTAATTTCTGAGTCATGGTATAATATAAATACAGAATTTTAAAAAATGATTATTTCCATTGCAGCCACTTGAACTGAGAGAAGAGCATGCACTGACTTTGAACTTTGAATAACTGATTATTACAAAAAAGATGATATTGAAATATCAATATTGAAATTGAAGTATTAAGCTCTGTCACTGCATTTCATTCCCAGTCATTCCTAATTCGGACAATTGGTTAAGAATGATTCTCCAAGTAAAATCTGAATAAAATAGTATTACCTCCCTTGAGTATAAGTCACCTAATTCATCCTTATATTAGAGTAATTCCTTAGTAATAAATATCTGCTGAAGAAGGTCAATGGTACAGGCCTTCTGCTGGTTTTTCTGCACAATTTAGGAAGTTGTGACATGTTTGTGTCTGTTTCTTTCATCCAATTACCTTTTTCCCCATTAATTATTTGTTCATATATTTGAACTGGAAAAAAGAAAAGAAATGCTGCCTGGAAAATGTGATTAGTTTAACATTCTAAATGTATAGGGGTTGTTTAAATTTTCCCTCATAGTGGGAATAAAACATTATAAATTGTCAATACATAGATTTTGTTTTCTATCTGGTGCTTATGTGTAATTTTTTTGCAGGAAAGAGTATTTATTATAAAACAGCTAAGTTACTCTTTTCCTACTATAGAAGTATGCTACTAATAACATTACTACAAATCCCTTTCATTCAAACTAAACTTATTTCATTCAAACTAAACATTATTAATGTAAACATTATAAAGTAAAACCTTGTGCTTGCATTACTATCTGTGCCTCACAACATTCAAAATGCAATGAGGTTAAAGTGGAAAATGTTTTACTTGTTAACTACAGGGACTTTTTCTGTTATATTAAGATTTTAAAAAATCCGTGGAAGATAAACTATATTTTTAAATGTACAGTTAGAAGTTAAAACATTATTCATTATCGACCATAGTTCTATTATGCTAAATTAAGGAAGTATATATGATCTCTAGCCAAACACAAAACATGATTATTGTTTAAAGTTATGTAAAGAGAAATGGCTACATAACTGGTATTCTGATTTTTGTTTTGTTTTGTTCTGTTAACTATAGGTCCATTACAACACTTGAAAAGAGGTAAGAAACCAGAAACATTTCTGATATTTTCATATATATGAAGATTTTAGTTCTCATCATCAAAACCACAACAGAAACACTAAAAGTAGAAGATTTCAAACATCTTGAATTATTAAATACTGAGGCTTTTGCAAATGAGGATTTAAAGAGAGACTGAGGATTTAAAGAGGGATTGCCTTTCACTCTGGGACATTTATAATAAAAGACAAAATGGTAGCTTAAATCCCATTAACTACTGAGGTAGATACTTCGATTAGCTCTCTCATCCCTTCTACCAGTAGAAAGTTAAAAATAATTTTCCTAGACTGTCTTGTAGCTGAATAAAGTTATATCAATTAGAGGTATATGCACAAGATTTAAATGGCAGAAATAAAACACACTTGTTCATGGCAACTAACACACAAATCCTGATGAGAGTGTTTGAGACAGTTCAAAAATCCATTTATGTGTGTTTTATGTGTCAGGCAGTTTTGATAGTGGCCCTTGTGAGAGCAATACCAGTGACCCCTTAATTCCAGATAACAAGTCCAGTGATGAGATCTTGGAAACAAATGTCCAGTGCCACAGATGAAGCTCTGTTCCAATAAAGCATTATGTAGAAAAACAGACCAGCCCTAGTTGTCCCAATCTGACATATACCATTAGTTTTAGAAGTCACTCCTTGATAGTCAGTTTTGCTTTTAATGAATAATTTGCTATTACAAACCTACAATAAACATTTTATGTGCACATCACATTTTCACATATACATATATTTACACATATCTTAAAAATAATTTCATAGGAGTTTCAATTCCCTTTTTATAGAGTATCATCAATTTATACTCCAAGCAACAATACATGAGGACATTTTTCATCTTTGCCAATCCAGTACTTAAAAAGAAATATCTAATTGTATTTTTTAAATATATTTCTCTTTTGATCAGTGGAATTGCACATAATTTCATTGATTGGTGTCATCATCTTTTTTGTTTTAACATTACACTGTACATGTATATCCTTCGCTAATTTTTCCAAATATAGCCCTGTGTTATCTTGGTGGGCAATTTATCAAAAATGAGCTTAAATTACATTAGTGTATGAAAAAATATCTCTAAAATCCTTTTAATGGATGGCTCTAAGGGGCCAGCAAATTCCCCCAGCAAATAGATGTAAGCAGTTCTTTGCCTAGAAGGATGGTGGTCAGACATACATATTTACACTATCAGCAATGATTTTACTGGCTTCTGAGGGAACTGGATATCAGGGCTTTGTTGACAAAAAGTAGCTGGCTTTATCAAAGAATGGAATAAACTACTAAAGAGTGTGTTATGACACCAGCTAGAATTCAACAACTTGTGTGATGGGACAGATGTGCAACGAGATGTAGTACATTGTCGGACCTAAAGGCTATGATGTGGTGCTCTTTCTCACTAAACTTAAATTATTGAGTCAATCAATAAATGTAGGAATATTTCCTTTTACTGTAACATTATTACACTTTTATGATATGTTCCACTAACATGGACTTTCCTTCTTTGGAGGCCTTAATTCCTCAGTAGACCAATACTTCCATATGTGAATAGTATCTCCATTGAACTTGAAGTTGTGACTGGCCCTGTTTAGTTTTTATTCTTCTTTCTCTGTAATAGTAGTGAAATTACAGGGTTAATGATCTGATTATGGTCATGATTCTGATGATAAAGATGAAATAGCTTTAATGACACTCTTTTTATTTTTTACCAATAAGTAAGTGACTGCTCAAATTGACCAAGAACTGTTCTACAGAAGTGATTTCATAGTTTAGTAAATAATCTGCATCTTCAATGATAATTTAATCAGATTATATCTTAGTTTGAAGACTCAGAGATTGTAGGGACATACCCAAGTTAGATCTGCGATAAATATAAAGTTTTCCTAATTCTCAGTCTAATAATTTCCACTTGATACTTGACTTCTCCTAGGATTCAATTAAGGTCACATATCTGAATAATCATTCTAAATACTTCTTTTGAAATTTTAAAATAAAATTTTAGCATAAGGTAGTTGATAATAATTGTGAGCAAAATTTTATGTAACTTTATTATTGCTTAGGAATATAGTCTGGACTAAGTGTTATGATCTTCTTTAACATAGTTATTTCAGAAAATATGACTTTTGAATCATTTCTTTAGAAAGCATAAATATTATGGAGGGCACGTATTGCATGGAGCACTGGGTGTGGCGCACAAACAATGAATTCTGGTACACTGAAAAGAAATTTAAAAAATTTTTAAAAATTTAAAAAAGCACAAATAATATTAAATAAATATTTGAAATAACTTACAGAGGTTCTGTATCATGTCAGACTTGCAAATGTTTAGTTGACTAAAAATGTGTTTAGGACTACTATTTTGGGCAATTGTTAAAATTTTCTGTTGAGTTACTTTTAACATTATATCTATCAGATAAAATAATTGGTTTTGTTATTATACTTGAATAATATAATTTGAGAATATAAATAATACAGTTTAGGAATATAAATCACCTACTTTCCATTTTCAGCATATAATATCTACCATTAAATGACATTTGCTTCATCCCGGGCACAAAATAAATGAATACTGAAAAACAATACACGTATAGGGTTATATTTGTTGTACAAATCATTTTCTATAAACCTCTACATTTGACATACATTAACTGGTAAGACATATGAACATTTGTATATTAATGATTTGTGTCAACTCTACCTAAACTTATTAAAAATATTCAGATTTTACTTTATTTTGGTTTGGCTGACATCCATCTCAAAATAAAATCCAAGAAAATGGAAAAATGAAAAAAAAAATTAGAGTGATATTATCAGTTAAGTTCCATTTTTGGTCTTATTATTACTGCCAATATATATTTACCTATTGCCAATCTGTTTTCTTTCAAAACTGTTAATTCTAAAAAAAAAATTTTATAAATTTTAAACTTCTGGAAATTAAAAAAATAGCTTATTTTGAAAAGATTCTCTGGGTTAAAAAATTAAAGGATGGGAAATAAATACAAAAATATATCCTTTTGATGCCACTGATAGCTATGATATTATGAAAATTAAGAATGGTGAGCAAATATCATTAGTTCTGCTTTCCTTCCTCTAGTATAGTCAACGATATCAAATTGGGGGCTGAGAGGCTAAAAAGCTAATAGAAAGTAGGAGCTAAAATGGCTGAAAAGATTAGCAAAGCTTCCAACATTCTCAACAGAACAGCTATCACAAGTGGAGTTCAGGCTCACAAGAAGGGGAGACCTTAGTAAACAACTAGGTTTGCAGTTGGGCCCCTAAGTTTACAGCTTATGACAAACCAGAAATTAATCACTTCTTAAAACGATTAAAGTGTAGGTTTAAATGAGTTCATTCTCTGGACTGAGGTCATCTACCACTAAAATACCATATGTCAAGGTCAAAAGTGAATTACGTGAAGAGTAATGAAATATCATCCAGAATCTCAAATTGCCTATACACATCTGATACACAATAATGAGAATTCAACAAAAAATTGCAAGGCATAAGAATAAGCAAGAACACATGATTAGAGCTCTGACTACTGCTGGACAGAATAAGTTCTCCCTGAACCATAACTCCCACAGTTTAACCACTGTAAATTCTGGAATAAAAGTGGAAATTACCTCTATTGCAGTATGTTAAAACACTGATCATTAAACAGCAATGAAAATTAAGTACAGTTAGAGTGAACAAAAGGGACATATCACCTCAACATAATCTGTAAAATAGAATAGAAACTATGGCAGAATGAGTTCATGCATTATGATTTCAGTGATATAAAATTCAAAAATAAGCTAGATTAATATATGTCCTTATAGTGGTTTCCTTCTAGGTTTGTGACTGTGAAGCATTTATGAGCAAATCTTACAGTACTTTTAATGTTCTTTTTTAAGTTCTTATTGTGATTAAATGGGTTCATTCTCCATGTGATAATTCATTGAGCTGCACAATTACGATGTATAGTTTGTATGATAAAAGTCAATAAAAGTTTATAACAATGATCTTTAGCATCATACAAATTCATTAAAAATTCATTTATTTATTTTAGAGAGAGAGAGTTGGGGGAGGGCTGGGTGAAGGAAAAAATCCTCAAGCAGACTTCCTGCTGAGCATGGAGCTAGACTTGAGGCTTGATCCCATGACCCATAAGATCATGACTGACTGAGCCACCCAGGCATCCCAGCATCATATAAATTTTTTATGGATATGAAATGGTAGTGACATTTTATAAAACACTAAATAGGGGCACCTGGGTGGCTCAGTGGGTTAAAGCCTCTGCCTTTGGCTCAGGTCATGATCCCAGGGTCCTGGGATCGAGCCCCACATCAGGCTCTCTGCTCCGTGGAGAGTCTGATTCCTCCTCTCTATGCCTGCCTCCCTGCCTACTTGTGATCTCTCTCTCTCTCTCTCTGTCAAATAAATAAATAAAATCTTTAAAAAAAATAAATAAAAAACACTAAGAGTATTTCCTTATTCTTCAATTTATACAATACTTAATTGATGTAGCTATAATTGGTAAGCTAATTAGCATAGCATATCTATCATTCACTTGTGTACATGATATATTTTTGAGAAATCTTGATATAGAAGCAACAGTAATTATAATAACAAGCATGTTAGAGAAAAGGAGAATATAATAAACTTCCCCACTAAGTACAACAAACCTTGAAAATAATGTAGGAAACAACCGCAGAAAATCTCTGAAAAGAGATAAGGGGAGAGCAAACTGGTCTGGTGCCCAGGACTAGAGAAACAATATAGCTCCCCTGACCCAACAAAAGAAGGCACATCAACAATAAGCAGCCAGCAAAAGTATCATACGTTCATTGGATTCAAGGTTCTCCTTTTCTCAACACCCTCTTCTGCAGGGCAGATTGATCTAGAGCAGTGGGTGGAAACACCAATGAGTATTAAATAAGTGACCCATAAACACTAAGATATCCAGTGAGCAACAGCAAGAGGATCCACAACACAACAGTCAGCCTACCTAAAGGAGCCGCATCTATGAGTGTGAGATGTCTTTCCTTCATCAGGAGACACAAGTGTGGGTAGGCAGCATTGGCAAAGAGAACCTTGCCATAGAAAGTGTTTCTGGCCCCAGAAACTTTTAATCCTTATGGGCCAAAGACATTCACTCCTGCTGGGAAATGTGAGGATGGCCAGGCAACATTGACAAGAGAGAACTTAGCACAAAAAGTGAAACAGCTGAGGAAGCTCTTTGTTCCAGTAGACCTGGGACACAACACTCTACCCAGAGACACCTGTTTGTCTGAGGGCACTTGAAGAGTGTGTTCCTCCACAAGTGCCAGACCAGGAAAGCTCCTCATTGCCATAAGCCTAAGATTCTCCTTCTCCACCAAGAGAAACTCAGTGGCCCAGCCAGGAGGAACCCATTTGATTCTTCAAGCAGCTCTCAAAGTTACCAAAGGGAGCCTCATCAAGAACAGGTAAAACCCAGGCCAACCAAAATAACATTGTAAAGGCTCTGAAAATTGGGTCAGCTGGGTGGCTCCTTGCTTCCAATCGGTTAAGTGTCTGCCTTCAGCTCCAGTCAGGATCCCAAGATACTGGGATAGAGCCAGCATCGGGCTCCTGGCTCAGCAGGGAGCCTATGTCTCCCTCTTCCTTCCCCTTTACTGATCCCCCTGCTTGTGCTCTCGATCACTCTCTCTGACAAATAAATACATAAATCTATAATAAAAAAAAAGGAAAGGAAAGAAAAGAAGATAAAAGAAAAGTAAAAGGCTCTGAAAATTAAACTGTTATTGGAACTGCAGGTCACAATAGTAGGCAAAAATGTGCATACTAAACCAAAGAGTGTGATTACTTGCCAAAATAAAATATTTAAATAAGTCTCAAAGTCTCCTAATAAATAGAAAAAAACATACTGGTATAATTAAAAAAAAAAACACTCATCAAACCAAGAACCAACAAAGTTAAAGATGAGTGAAAAAAGACAATGAGTTGATACAAACGAGATAAGTTATCTAGACATTGATTATCTGACATTGGTTTTAAAGCAAAAATCATAAAACTCCTTCAACAATCAGTTGCAAATTCTATTGCAACAAATGAAACAAAAAAGGAAATCTGAGCAAAGAAATTGAAGTTATGTAAATAAAGAACTGAAAACTATAATAATAGAAAAAACTCATTGAGTATTTGAAATGTAGAAAGCTGTCATAATTGTGGGATGGAAAGCAGTACATAAAACAGCATGAAAACTACATTGTCCCATTTTAATAAATGGCATATACAGTCTTAAGAAAAAAAGAAAAAGAAAAAACTCATTGAATGCAATCAATAACATAATGAAGACAATGGAGGATAGAATTAGTGAATTTGAGATCAATAGAATTTATCCAAACTTAACTACAAAGGAAAAATAGACTTTCACACAAATAGACTGAAAAAGATGGACAGGTCTCAGGACCTTTGGGCAAATAAAAGGTCGAACATTGTATCATTTTCATCTCAGGAGAGATAGAAGGTAGAACTGAAAGAGTATTAGAATAATGCCTGAAAATTTCTCAAATTTGGCAAAAGATATAATCCTATGTATCCTAGTGGTAGAATGAACCCCAAACAGTATAAATATGACACATCATAATTAAATATTTTAAATGAAAGGGATAGAAATTCCCTGAAAGTAGCTATAGAGAGATGACACATTACCTATAAGGGGAAGAGCAATTCAAATGACAGCATATTTCTCATATGAAACCATAGTGACAAGAAGGAAGTAGCACAACATTTTTCACATGCCAAAAGAACATTTTTGTCAATAGTGAATGCTAAGTTTGGCAAAATGATCCTTCAAGAATGAAAGGGAAAGGAAGACATTCTCGGACAAAGGAAAACTAAAAACATTTGTCACTAACAGATCTACCCTTAAAGATTGGAAGATGGTTCCATTAAATAAGGAAATTCGTTAAACAGAAGTAATATAATAAAAGAGAAAAATTGGGCAATGTCAGAAATAAAAAGAACAGAAAGACCTGCAATATAGCTACATGTAATATATAATCTTTTTATTGTGTTTTTTATAAATCACATTTCAGTTGAATAAAAGATACTACCAGTTCATACTTAAGAAAATGATATATAACAGTGATGATGGTAAATGGGCTTAAATTAGAACTAATTACTAGAATCAGTAATATGTAGGTAGCCGTGGACAATGTTAATTCATGTATATTGTTAGAAAAACCACTATGATCACCAAGACAGCATGGTACTGGCATCAAAACAGATACATAGACCAATGGAACAGAGTAGAGAGCCCAGATATGGACCCTCAACTCTATGGTCAAATAATTTTCGACAAAGCAGGAAAAAATATACAGTGGAAAAAAGACAGTCTCTTCAATAAATGGTGCTGGGAAAATTGGACAGCTATATGTAGAAGAATGAA